>VMDO01041266.1:0-11323 GCA_007922755.1 Pedetes capensis
ATCATTGTACAATGAAAGGGTCAGTTACTCAAGAGGATATAAATGTAAATGTATATGCATCTGACATCAGAGTGCTTAAATATATAAAGAAAATATTAATAGATATGAAGGAATAGATAGACTGTAATACCAGATAAGCAGGTGACTTCAGTACTCCACTTTCAACACTGGACAGATCATATAGACATAAGGTCAATAAGGAAACATTGGGCTTGAAGTATATTTTAGACTGAATCAATCTAACATATGTGTATAAACTATTCCATCTAGCAGCAACAAAATGCACATTCTTCTCAAGTGCATATAGAACATTCTCCAGGATAATCCATATGTTAGGCCACAAAACAAGTCTTAACAAATTTAAGAAGATTAAAATTATATCATTTACTTCAATTACACGAAAGTAGAAATCAGTAACAGGAGGCATCTTGGAAAACTCATGAATATGTGCAAATTAAACAACATGCTCTAGAATAACAAATGGATCAAAGAAGAAATTGAAGAGTCAATTTAAAAACATCTTTGGGCAAGTGAAAATGAAAATATAAAATTGTAAAATTTATGCAGCAAAAATCAGTCCTGAGAGAGAAGTTGATAGCGATAAACCACTCACATCCAAAAAGATCTCAAATAAGCAATCTAACAGTGCACTTCAAAGAAGTGGAAAAATAAGAAAAAAGTAAGCCAAACTTAGCAAGAGACAGGACATAAATATTAAAGCATAAATAAAACAGAAACCAGAGAAAAACAATAGAAAAGATCAACAAAAGTAAAAGTACCTTTAAGTAGACCAACCAATAAAAAAAAGGAAGAATCAAATAAAAAGTATTAGAAACAGAAGGATTGGGAATGTAACTCAGTGGTAGAGTGCTTCCTTAACACCCATAAGACCCTGGATTTGATCTTCAGCACTGGAGAGAAGGGATGAGGGAAGGAAGAATTACAACTGATATTACAGAAATATAAGAATCATTGTGGTTTTGATTTTGATTTCTCTGATTATTTGAATTTATGGGCATCTTTTCATATGCTTATTGGCCATTTGTGTATCTAATTTGGAGAAATGTCTATTCAAATTATTTGGCCATTTGTGTATCCAATTTGGAGAAATGTCTATTCAAATTATTTGCCCATTTTTGTATTTGATATTGAGTTGCAGAAATTCTTTATGTATTCTGGATTAAACCTTTATGTGATATATGATTTGCTGATACTTTCTTCTATCTGTTGCCTTTTCACTCTATTAGTAGAGTTCTTTGGTGTTTAAGTTTGTAAGTTTGATGTAGTCTCATTCATCCATTTTTGCTTTGGTTGCTTATGCTTTTGGTATTATATTCAAAACATCATTGCCAAGTTCAACGTCATGAATCTTTTCCCCTATGTTTTCTTTTAAGAGCTTTGTAGTTTTCTGTCTCACTTTAGGGTTTTTATTCACATTGAGTTAGTTTTTATATATGGTGTAAATAAGGGCCCCATTTCATTGTTCCACATATGGGTATGCAGTTTTCCTAAACAACTTATTTCTGTGCTTTCTATTTTATTGATATGTTTGTCTACCTGTATGCCAGTACCACAGTGTTTTGATTACTGTAACTTATATTAAATTGTGAAATTGTGAAATGTGAGGCATCCAAATTTATTCTCCTTTTTCAAAGTATTTTGGCTATTTAGAGTCTATTCTTTATGAACTTTAGGATGATGTTTTCCTAATTCTGCAAAATTTCTTTTTGAATTTTAATAAACATTGCAGGGAATGTTTAGGTTGCTTTGGATACTATTGACATCTTCACAATATTAAGTCTTTCGATCCATGAACACTGGATATCTTTCAATTTACTTGCATCATCTTTATTTTCTTTCAGCAGCAGTTGGTAGTTTTCAGTGTACATGTCTTTTACCTTAGGTTTATTCCTAAGTATGTGATTATTTTGATGCTATTATAAATTGATTTTACTTAATTTCCTTTTAAGATTGTTCATTTTTAGTTTTCTGGGGGATTTTAAAGTTTACATTATAATTATTTGACCTGGCATGTTGAGTAAATCATATAATTGTCCTATCAAGCGTATCATTAAACATCAATTTGGGGAATAATAGTGGCACATAATGAGCATTTACTATGTTCTAGGCATTAAGTGTTTGACATGAACTCATTTAATTTATAACAACACTATAACTACTTTAACCAATGAGAATATTAAGAGATGGAGAGTTATTTGTTCAATATTACATAACCAAAAAGATACAGAAGTAAGAGTAATAAAAGAAACACAATCAAATGATTTTGCATTAGCCAGAAAAAAAATGGAGCTGATGGAAATTAGACTCTTGTTTCTTTGACTTTCTTTGTGTGTATGTGCTGGGGATTGAACCCAGGGCCTCATGCATGCTAAGCATGTGCTCTACCAATAAGCTACACCCCAGTCCCTTATGCTCTACTTCTGATATTACATATATGAGAGAAATGGATGAGTCAAAATCTGTTTTTTTTTCTGATGACTAGACATAGAGTATGAGTATAGAGCATGTTGAATATCATCTAGAGAATAGGACTTCTTAAAAACATATTTTGTGAATAGTGCTACAATAAGCGTGAGAATACAGATTCACAAAAGCTAAGAAATGGAAACAACCTAAGTGCCCACCAACTGCTGAATGGATAAAGAAAGTGCAGTACATATACACAATGGAGTTCTATTGGGCCATAAAAGGAATGAAATCCTGCCATTTGTGGCAACATAGATGAAACTGGAGGGCATTATGTGCAATGAAACAAGCCAGGCAAGAAAGACAACTATCACATGATCTCACTTACATGTGGAATTTTAAAAAGTTGATTTCATAGTTGTTGATAGTAAAATAGTGGATAACAGAGGCCAGAGAAAGTAAGGGGGCAGAGACAGGGGAAAATTGATCAATGGGTACTAAGTTATGGTTGGATAGGAATGAAGAGCTCTATGCTATTGCACAGTAGAGTTATAGATAATAAGAATGATTTGTACATTTCAAAAAGGTAGAAGAAAAGATTTTGAAGGCTTTCACTATAAATAAATAAATATTTGAGGAGATAGATATGTTTAAGCTGATTTAAACATTCCATAATTCAGACATGTATCAAAAATCACATATTACCCCATGAATATGCCTGATTTTATGTTTTTATCACTTAAAATAAATTTAATTTAGATTTTAAAGCATATTTCATTTTAGATGATGTGATGAGACTGAGCTTAACCTTCTTACTACTTTCCTTACACGAAGTCAAGTGAAATTGAGGTGGGTGGCTGTGAGATTGAAGCACTGTTGCAGCATCAACCAAAGCCTGCAAAAACAGGGTTCCTATTTATAATCAATCATATTTTGTCTGAAGAAAAATTCTTAGGCTATGAGAATCTTTTTGCCATCAGAAATGAGCCAATGGGAAAAATGTGATCTGTACAATTTTGTTTACCTTTTTACCTCCTCCCATACTCAAATAGGCCTATTCCATTTTATTCCCTGGATAAGTATGAATTTCCTTTTGTTGGTACATGGAGATGCTTTTGGATCAACTGAAACATCGTAGTGAGCTAGAGAGAATAGAAATGCACTGACTAAAATGTACTCTGAACTAGTCTAGAAACATTTTGTGAAAGCAAATTTTTTCTTGTGATTATAATAGAGAGGATTTATGCACTGAGTACAGTGTAGAATTAGATAAAATTCTTGTCTACTCTAAAATTTATGATAGGGTGCAATGATAAGAAGAGATGGTTTTAGGAGGTAGGTGGCTAAAAACCATTTCTGTATTGTTCATTTTCCCTAATGGATATTGAATACATTATTCATTTATAAAATATATACATTAATATAAAACTTGAATAACTATTTGCTGAAACTCATTCTGAAAAGTTGTTGTTTGTTGTTAGATGTTGTTGAGTCGGGTCAGACTCATAGCCACCCTATGTACAACAGAACGAAACACTCCCCAATTCTGTACCAGGCACATAATCTTACATTTAAGCCCACAGTTGCAGATACTGCGTCAATCCATCTAGTTGAGAGTTTTCCTTTATTACATTGACCTGCCACTCCCCTAAACATGATGTCATTCTGCAGGGATTGGTCCCTCTTGACTACATGTTCAAAATACATAAGAGGCAGTCTAGCCATCCTTGCTTCCAAGAAGCACTCAGGTTGCACTTCTTCTAGGACAGATCTATTGGTTCTTTTTGCTGTCCATAGGAAATTCAATATTTGTCTCAAGCACCATTATTCAAAAGCATCTTTTCTCATGTGTCCTTTATTCAATATACAGCTTTCACAACCATATGATATCATGGAAAATACCATGGCATGAATCGGGCACACCTTTGTCTTCAATGTGACATCTTTTCATTACTTTAAAGAGGTCTCTTGCAACTGATTTTCACAATGTAATGCATATTTTGATTTCTTGTGTGCTGCTTCCATGGGTGTTGATTATAAAACCAAGTAAACTAAAATCATGAACAACCTCAAGTTTTTCTCCATTTGTCATGAAACTGTACTGACTCAGTTGTAAGGATCTTATTTTGTTGATGTTGAGGTGCAGTCCATACTGAAAACTGTATTCTTTGATCTTCATCAGTAAATGATTCAAATCCTCTTCACTTTCAGCAAGTTGAGTGTGTCATCTGCATAACACAGGTTGTTAATGAATCTTCCTCCAATCATGATGTTGCATTCTTCTCCATAAAGCCCAGCTTCTTGGATTATTTGCTCAGCATAGAGATTGAAGAGGTACAGGGAAAGGATTCAGTTCTGACATACACCTTTCTTGACTTAAAACCAGGCAATGTTCCCTTGTTCTGTTCTAACAACAGCATCCTAGTGCATATGTATAGATTCCTCCTGATTACCAGTGCGTGCTCTGGTATTCACATTCTTTCCAGTGTTATCCATAATTTGTTATCATCCACACAGTCAAGTGCCTTTGCTTAGTTGATAAAACATAGATAGAATTTTTTTTGGTATTCTCTTCTTTCATCTAAAATCCATCTGACATCAGCAATGAAGTCCCTGGTTCCACACCCTCTTCTAAATCCAGCTTGATTTTCCAGCAGTTCCTTGTCAATATATTGGTGCAGTCACTTTTCAGTGATCTTTAGGCCTTGTGTATAGTTACTGTTTGTTATTGAAAAAATGTATTTGCAATGAAATTTTATTGATCTGACAAACTTCCATCAAGCGATCTCCAGCATCATTTCTGTCACCAAGGCTGTTTTCCAACTAGTGAGCCTTCTTTGTTTCCAACTTTTGCATTGCAATCACCAGTAATTTTCAGTACATACTGACTACTTGTTTGATCTATTTCAGATTGCAGGAGCTTGTAAAAATCTTTCCTATATTCATCTGTGGCCTTAGTGGTGGGTGTGTAAATTTGAATAATAGTCATATTAACTGGCCTTCCTTGTAGGCATATGGAATATGATTCTATCACTGACAGCATTGTACTTCAGGACAGATCTTGAGATGTCTTTTGTGATGATGAATGCAACCCCATTTCTCTTTAATCTGTCATTCTTGGCATAGTAAACCATATGATTATCTTGTTCAAAATGGCCCATGCCAGTCTATTTTACCTCACTGATGCCTAGAATGTCAATATTTATGTTCTCCATTTCCCTTTTTATTATTTCTAATTTTCCTAGATTCATTCTATGTACATTCCACGTTCCAATTATTAGTGGATGTTTATAGTTATTCACGCTCATTTTGAGTCATGGCATGTCAGCAAATGGAGGTCCCTGTGACTTTACTTCATTCCCAGTTTTAAGGTAGACTCTACTTTGAGGAGGCAGCTCTTCCCCAGTTGTCTTTTGAGTGTCTTCCAGTCTGGGGGACTCATTTTCTGAGTCACTATATTTGACAGTGTTTCTCCGCTAGTCGGGCTGGGATTTAGCTCAGTGGATAGAGCGCTGCGCTGCAGTCTCTGAGGACCGGAGTTCAATTCCCAGCACCGTAAAAATGGGAGAAGGGCCTGGCAATCCGCTCCCAAGGCAATCCTGAAGCACTCAGCCATTGAAAACCCTGTGAGGGTCGCTATGAATCGGATACCAACTCGACGGCACCTAACAACAACAACAACAACTCCGCTAGTCATAGGGTTTTCAATGGCTAATTGTTTCAGGAGTGGGTTAGCCAGGTCCTTATCTTTAGTCTGTCTTATTCTGGAAATTTAGCTGAAACCTGTTCACCATGGGTGACCCTGCTGATATCTATAATACCACTGGCATAGCTTTTGGCATCACAGCAACATGCAAGCCTCCACAGTATGGCAAAGTGACAGACATGTGAGAGTTCTGATGACTACCATTCACTTGTCATTTAACACATGTATGTTACCATTGTGCCCGAGCTTCTAAATTAGGTGTTAGAACACTGCAATGTTCAAATAATTCTTGATCTGTGTCCTGATGAATCTTAGAGTCTAGTAGGGGGAGACAGACAACAAACAAGATAAAGAATTTCCAAGTAAATAATGAGGTTCATATAAATCGTGAAAGAAGATGATTAAAAGGGTATCACTTAGGGGATTAGACATCTGTGAGATTATATTTGAGTTGAGTTTTGAAAGATAAAAGCAAATCCACAAAGCAGAAGTTGGGAAGGGAGGATATTGGTTCCAGGAAAGGGAATAAGTGCAAGCCCTTTAGGAAAGAATACGTTTAGCCTATTGGAGGTGTTTTTTTTTTTGTGGTACTGGGGTTTGAAACCAGGGTCTCAAGCCTGCATGCTCTGCAAGTGCTGGACCACTGAGCTGCACCCTCAGCCCATTTTTTACTTTTTGAGACAGGGTCTTGCTAAGTTATGCAGACTGCCTCTGGTCTTGAACTTGCGATCCTCCTGCCTCCACTTCCCAAGCCACTGGGATTACAGGCGTGCACCACCGCACCGGGCTCCCTATTGGAGGTTTTAAGTGCAATGGAAATAAGATGGACAAAGTGCATAACAGGAGAGAAGGTCACAAAGGTAGGGATAAGGAATAAGGAATTTGTAATGAAATTTGTATTTAGTAATACAGTTCTTTTTATTATTTATTTATTTATTTTTGGTTTTTTGTTACAGGATTTCACTATATAGCCAAGGCTGGCCTGGAACTCTCTATGTAGTCCAGGCTACACTTGAACTCACAATCCTCCTGCCTCAGTCTCCTCTGAGTGCTGGGCTTACAGGCCTGTGTCATCACATCTATTTTTTGTTGTTATTGTTATTTTAAATCTCTTATTGTTTGACTCTCATGCCCTTAGAATTTTTTGTAAGTACCATGCATAGTCTTCAATAAGCCTATGTCCGTTCATGATACGTCAAATGCAATTTGTGGGTGAATGAGTGTGTGTGCTTGTGTGTATCTGAATAAAATATTATGGGCATTGACATTTGAATTTCATATAATTCTCATGTTTCAGAAAACAGTATTCCTCTTTTTGAATTTCTCAATTATTGAAAATTGTAAAAACTGTAATTAGCTTTCAGGTACTACAAGAATAGGCTGTGGCCAGAATTTGCCCAAGCATCATAGTATAAAGAATCCCCTGTTTCCTAACTTGTCAATTATGTCTCATTCTTGCTGAGGGGACTGGTTTCTTTTTAATTTTTAATTGAGCTAAGATTGCCATATATATTTATTATATGCAACATGATGTCTTGTATACATATATTTTGTAAAATGATTACCAAAATCAAGTTGGTTAAAATATCCATCATGTCACGTAATTACCATTTTGTAGTAAGAATATTTAAGACATATAACTAAATAGACAATTTCAAAGGGCAGCTTGAGAAGACAAAATCAAATATTATAATGACATGTGCAAAGAGTTGGAGATAGCAAACCAAAAGGGAAGAGCATGCTCTGTTTTTCTCAAGCTTAAGGAATTGAAGAAAAACTTCAAGCCTCAAGTGGCAATAGTGAAGGATTCTATAGAGAAAATATTAGATGATGCAGGAAACATCAAAAGAAGATGGAAGGAATACACAATCATTATACAAAAAAGAATGGTGGGTGATCAACCATTTCAAGAGGTTGCATACCATCAAGAACCATTGATACTGAAGGACGAAGTGGAAGCTGCCTTGAAGGCATTGGTGAAATACAAGGCTCCAGGAATTGATGGAATGCCAGTTGACATGTTTCAGCAAACAGATGTAGCACTGGAGGTGCGAACCAGTTTATGCCAAGAGATTTGGAAAACAACTACCTAGCCACCTGACTGGCAGAGATCCACATTTGTACCCATTCCCAAAAAGGGAGATCCAACCAAATAGTGAAATTATCAAACAATATCCTTTTGCTAAAGATCAATAAGAAAATGACTGCATCAATATATTGACAAGGAACTACTGGAAAATAAAACTGGATTGAGAACGAGACATAGAACCAGGGACATGATTGCTGATGTCTGATGGATATTAGGCAAAAGCAGAGAACACCTGCAGCTGTACCCCTGTGGTGTCCGATTCTGTCAGGTCTTAGAAGCTAAGTAGGGTTGAACCTGGTTAGTACTTGGATGGGAGACCACCTGGCAACACCAGGTGCTGTAGGCTTGGAAGAAGAACCTGGCAACCCACTCCCCAAAAATAGTCAGCCATTAAAAATGCTATGAATAGCAGAAAAGCAATAACAATAGTGCTTTGTCTGTTGTACGTAGGGTCACTATGAGTTGGCCACTGACTCGAAGGCACCTAACAACAACTATTATATTTGCCTGCAGCCATACCACTGTTGCATCCAATCCCATGCAACCCACTCCCAGCAAAAAACAATAAGCCATCGAAAACCCTATGAACAGCAGAGAAGCACTAACAATACTGTTTCGCCTGTTGTACGTAGGGTCACTATGAATCAGACACTGACTCAACAGCCCCTAATAATAACAACAATGTATTATTGACTATGCAAAGGTATTTGACTGTGTGGATCACAACAAATTATAGATAAGATTGTGAAGAATGGGGATACCAGAGCACTTAATTGTACTCATGGGCATCTGTACATGGACCAGGAGGCAGTCATTTGAACAGAACGAGGAAACACTGCTTGGTTTAATGTCAGGAAAGCTGTATGTCAGGGCTGTGTCCTTTCACCATCTCTCTTCAATCTCTATGTTGAGCAAATAATCGAAGAAGCTGGACTTTATGAAGATGAATGTGGCATCAGGATAGGAACAAGATTCATTAACAACCTTCATTATGCAGATGACACAACTTTGCTTTCTGAAAATGAAGAGGATTTGAAACATTTACTGATGAAGATGCATATATGGAAATGTCACAATGAAAAGCATGTCAAAATGAAACACATTAAGATGTACATTAAAAATTTCTAATAATAAAAAAAATTGTGCTTCAACATAAAGAAATCAACAATCCTCATAGCTGGGTAAGTAACAACTTCATGATAAATGGACAAAAAGTTGAGGTTGTCCAAGATTTTCCTTTACTTGCTTCTACAATCAACATGCATGGAGGTAGCAGTCAAGAAATCAAATGGTGCATTGCATTGAGAAAAGCTGTTGGAAAAGACCTCTTGAAAGTGTTGAAATATAAAGATGTTACATTAAAGGAGATGGTGTGCCTGTCTCATGCCATGGTATTTTCAGTTGCATCATGTGCTTGTGAAAGCTGTACAGCAAATAATAGAGGCAGAAGAAGAACTGATGCTTTTGACTTATGGTGCTGGAGACCAATATTCAATACACCATGGAATGTCAAAAGAACCAACAGATCTGTCCCAAAAGTAGTACAACCAGAGTGCTCCTTGGAAGCAAGGATGGCTAGACTGCATCTTTTGTATTTTTGGACATGTTGTTAGGAGGGCCCAATCCCTGGAGAATGACATCATGTTTGGGAGAGTGGCAGGTCAGCAAAAAAAAAAAAAAGGAAGACCCTCAACCAGATGAATTGACAAAGTGCCTGCAGCAATGGACCTAAATATAAAAAATTCATGTGCATGGCACAGTATTGAGTAGTGTTTTGTTCTGATGTACATAATGGTTGTTACAAGTCACACCCCAGTCAGTGGCACCTAACAACAACACATAACCAGAAGTGAGATTGCTGGCTCATATGGCAGTTCCATTTTTAAATTTTTGAGAAACCTTCAAACTATTTTTCATAATGATTTTACAAATTTATATTTCTTTCAATAATGTATCAGGGTTCTCTTTTTTCTATATCCTTGACAACACTTACATTTCATCGTTTTGATAACAGGCATTCTAAAAAATGTGAGGTGATATTTTAGTTTTGATTTGCATTTTCTCAGTGATTAGTGATGTTGAGCATTTTTTCACGAACTTATTTGTCATTTTTATGCTTTTTGAGAAATATTCTTTTCAGGTCCTTCATCTATTTTTTATCAGGTTATTTTTCTTTGTTGTTGAGGTATTTGTGTTCCTTATATATTGTGGATATTAACCTCTTATCAGAAGTCTGGCTTACAGATGTTTTCTCCTACTTCACAGGTTATGTTTTCACTCTCTTGATTGTGTCCTTGTCTGTGCAAAAGGTTTTTTTTTTTTGTTTGTTTGTGTGATGTAATCCATTGTCTATTTTTGTTTTTGTTGCCTGTACTTTCAGATCACATCCAAAACACTATCAGCCTTACCAATGTCAGAAAGGCTTTCCCCTGTGCTTTCTTCTAATGGTTTTACAGTTTCAGATCTTAAAATATAAACAGAAGAAGCCTACCCTTTGGTGGTATGAAACTTTCCTTCTAAGATAAGGATCCTTCATAAGAATCATCACTCAGATTGTGATTGAAACAACTCCTAATAAAGTAAAAGGATGTTTCTGTGGGTTACTATGGGAAATGGAACAATGAGTTAGTTATAAACTCTCCAACTTTCCCACATTCGCCCCTGGAGGGAGACCTAGAAAGCAAAAAAGCCACCCTGTGGAGAAGGCCTGAAAAGACAGGCCTATGGAGTCCTATGAAAATATCATACAGGTTCAGCCATGGGAATGCCATAAACTTATTAGGAACAGGAAAGGACTGGGAAAAGGTATAACAATATTGTACCCTGAAATATGCATCCTTTATTTTGCTGTCTTCATGTGAAAGCAGCTAAATTTGAGGATATCACAGCTTTTGTATTCCTTGGAGGATTCTGGGCTCTAGAACTCTTTTCCATGCTTTATTTGATGAGACTGAATGGTGGCGAAGGAGGAAGGTACAAAATGGACTCCACTGGAAAGTCAGTAAGACGTGGATGATTTGAGAATAATGGAGAATTAAAGAAAAAGGAAAAGAGGCATGTCTTTTATTTATTTATTTATTTTTCGACTTTTTTTTATTAGA
>VMDO01041267.1:0-10000 GCA_007922755.1 Pedetes capensis
GAAGATTTTTTTCCCATTCAGTGGGGATTTCCTTGACTCTGTTGATTATTTCCTTTGCTGTACAGAAGCTTTTTAAGTTCATGTAATCCCACTTATTTATTCTTATTGCAATTTCTTCAGCAATTGAAGTCCTATTGAGGAAATATTTTCCTATGCCTATATGTGGGGTGGGGATTTAGCTCAGTTGGTAGAGTGCTGCTCTGCAGTGTCTGAGGTCCTTAGTTCGATTCCCAGCACCGCAAGATGGGAGAAGGATGTGGCAACCCACCCCCAAGGCAATCCTGAAAACAATCAGCCAGTGAAAACCCTATGAGGGTCGCTATGAGTCGACAGGACTCCACAGCACCTAACAACAACAACAATGTCTATATGTTGGAGTGAATTGTGTATCCTATTTTCTATTAATTTTAAAGTTTCTGGTTTATGTAGAAGTCTTTTATCCATTTTGAGCTAACTCTCATGCATTTGAAAGATTTTGGTTGGTTTTCATTTTTCTGCAAGCGGATATCCATGTTTCCCAGTACCATTTATTGAAAAGGCTATCCTTTTTCCAATTTACTTGCTTTGCTCCTTTGTCAAAAATCAGGTGGTTATAGGTGTGTTGAGATATTTCTGCATTTTCTATTCTGTTCCACTGGTCTTTAGGCCTATTTTTGTGCCAGTACCAAGCTGTTTTTGCACACCACCTGTAGTACAGCTTGAAGTCAGGGATTGTGATTCCACCTGCACTAGTGTTGCAGCTTAAGAATGTTTTTGGCTATATGTGGTCTTTTGTGCCTCCATATGAATTTTTGGATCGTTTTTTCTAGTTCTGTAAAGTCTGTCATTGGAGTTTTAATGGGGATTTCATTAAATGTATAGATTGCTTTTGGTAAGATAGCCATTTTTATTATATTGATTCTTCCAATCCAGGAGCAGGAAAGGTCCTTCCACTTTTTAGTGTCCTCTGTGATTTCTTTCTTTAATGTTTTGAAATTTTCCTTGTACAGTTCTGTAGGGTCTTTGAGTAGATTTATTACAAGGTACTTAATTTTCTGGTGGGCTATTATGAAAGGTATCATATCTGTAATTTCCTTCTCTTCCTGCTTACAATTGGTGTAAAGGAAAGCTATTCATTTTTGTGTAATTTTATATCCTGTCATTTTGCTGAAGAAGTTGATTAGATCTAAAATTTTTCTGGATGAGGTTTTGGGGTCTTTTAGGTAAAGTACCATGTCATCTACAGACAATGATAGTTTCACCTCTTCACTGCCAATCTGTATCCTTTTGATTTATTTCTCTAGTCCAATTTCCTTGGAGAAGAATTCAATTATTATGTTAAATAGAATCAGAGAGACTGGACATCCTTGTCTTGTTCCAGATCTTAGAGGAAATTGTTTCAGTTTTTCTCCATTTAATATAATGTTGGCTGTAGGTGTGTCATAGATGGCATTTATGATGTTATTTCCCTGTTATGCCTATCCTCCAGGGTTTTTGTCATGAAATGGTATTGCACTTTGTTCAAGGCCTTTTCAGCATCAATTGAGATGATCATGTGATATTTGTTTGCCAGTCTTTTAATATGTTAGGTTACATTAATTGATTTCTGTATGTTGAACCAGACTTGCTTCTGTGGAATAATTCTGACTTGGTCATGGTGAACAATCTTTTTAATATATTGCTGGATTTGGTTTGCCAGGATTTTCTTAAGGATTTTTGTATCTATGTTCATAAAGGAAATGGATCTATAACTCTCTATCTTAGATGACTCTTTTCCTGGTTTAGGTATCAGGGTGCTGGTAGCTTCATAGAATGAATTTGGAAGTCTTCCCTCCTTTCCTACTTTTTGGAATAATTTGAGGAAGACAGGTATTATATCTTCTTTGAAGACAGGTATTATATCTTCTTTGAAAGTTTGATAAAATTCTGCTGTGAACCCATCAGGACATGGGCTCTTCTTTCTTGGGAGAGTTTTTATTACCTGTTCTATTTCAGCATATGTAATGGGCTTGTTTAGGTCACTTATGTCTCCTGGGGTTAGTTTTGGTAAGTCATATGTGTTGATAAATTTATCCATTTATTCTGTATTTATGTACTTTTGGGAATACAATCTCTCAAAGTAATCCCTGATGATTTTCTGTATTTCTTTGTAGCTGGTGGTTATGTTTCCCTTTTCATTTCTAATCTTTACTATGTTAGCTTTTTCATTTTTCTTTTTGATGACATTAGGCAGAGGAGTATCTATTTTATTAATCTTTTCAAAGGACCAGCTCTTCATATTAATTTTTTGAATTTTCTTTTTAGATTCTAAGTGAGATATTCTGCTTTTATCTTGGTAATTTCTTTCTGGATGCTCCTTTTAAGACTTATTTTTTGTTGATTTTCTAGCATCTTAAAGTGTGTCATTAGGTCATTTATTTGGTTCTTCTTTACCTCATTGATGAAGGCACTTAATGGTATAAACTTCACTCTTAAAACTATCTTTGCTGAATCCCATATGTTTTGGTAAGATGTGTTTTCACCATCATTTGATTGCAGGAACTTTTTAAATTCCACTTTGATTTCTTCAATAACCCACTGGTCATTCAGTGGTATATTACTTAGTCTCTATGAGTTTGTAAAATTTCTGGAATTATTCTTGCTTTTGAGTTCCAATTTTATTCCATTGTGGTATGATAAAGAACAGGGTATAATTTCTATTTTTTGTATTTATTGAGGGAATTCTTATGGACTAGCATATCATCTATTTTGGAAAACTTTCCATGTCAAGCTGAGAAGAATGTATACTCCTCATTGTGTGGATGGAATATTCTGTGTATATCTGTGATATCCAATTGGTTTAGAGTGGAGACTAGATTCATTGTTTCTCTGTTGATTTTCTGTTTTGATGACCTGTCTCTTGGCAAAAGTTGAGTATTGAAGTCTCCCATAATTATTGTGTCTGGTCCAATAAAATTCTTTATATCCCATAAAGTTTGTCTTATAAAGCTAGTTGCCCCAGTATTTGGAGCTTATATATTTATAAGTGTTATTCGTTCCTGGTTGATTGTAGTGCCCTTCTTTATCTGTTCTAATTAGTTTTGGATTGAAAGTTAATCTATCTCATATTAAAATTGCAACCTCTACTTTTTTTGTTTCCCCCATGCTTGGTATATTGTTTTCCAGCCCTTAATTCTCCATCTATTGCAGTCCTTGTGAGTTAGATGGCTTTATGTTTTTTCATGCAATTAGCCAATCTCTGTCACTTAATTTGTGAGTTAAGACCATTTACATTGATACTGATTATTGAGTAGTATCTATTGTTATGCATCTAATCATTACATATTACTGGTTTTTGCACCATCCTTGCTTTGTTCCTTTCTTGGTTGCCACTCATCTGAGCTATTCAAGTCTTTGATTTTCTGTATAGGGTTGTTTTTTCTCACCTGGGTGTGGTAATGGATTTACAATCCTCTGTAGAGCTGGCTTGGGGCCTACAAATCATTTGAATGTGTCAATATTATGGAATGTCTTATGCTCCTCATCTATTTTCAAAGACAACTTTGCTGGATATTGTATCCTTAGTGGGAAGTTGTCCATTTTTAGGACATGAATTACCTGTATCCAAGCCTTTCTAGCTTTCAATGTTGATATGGAGAACTCTGCAGTAATTTTAATGGGTCTTCCTTTAAAAGTTATCTGGGATTTTTCCCTTGCTGCTTTCAAAATTGCTTCTCTGGTTTTGAATGAAAGCATTCTTGCTATAATATGTCTTGGGGGGACCTGTTTTGGTCTACTCTGGGTGGGGTCCTGAATGTTTCAGTTGTGTATGTGTTCAGGTCCTGTATTATCTCTAGAAACTTTTCCTTTAGGATATCATAAACTAGATTTCCTAGTCCTCTGGTGGACCTTTCTTCTCCTTCATGGGCATCCTAAATTCTTACATCTCATTTTTTTTATTGTATCTGAGGCTTCTTGGAAATCTTTTTAAATTTCCTTCATCATTTCCATTTCTGACTCTACATGTTTAATTTCTTTGATTGAGTCTTCAAAGTCTGAAATTTGTAGCTCAGCTTAATCCAGTCTTGATGAAAAGGATTCTTTTGCAGAGTTTAATTCATTTAGCTTGGTTTACATGTCAAGGATTGTCACTTGATTTTTCCTCATCATTTCTAGCTGGGAGGAGAGTATGGACTCCAGATGAGATACCTTCTTTTCAAGGATTTCGAGGGTGCTGGTGGTGTTAGTTTTGATTTTTCTTAGCATATTAATAACCAAAACTCTGAGTCCCAATTCAGACATCTCTACGAATTGGGATTCATTGGAGGTATTTGTTGGGAGGCTTTGGTCAGTGCAGTTTTCATATCCAGCTTGCCCCTTTGTGTTTTTTAGGCTTTTGATTTTGCTAACTCATTATATGGTCTGGGAATTACATTTCCTCTCCCCCAAGCGTGTAGAACTTCTCCCTCTGTTGTTCCTTTGAGTTTGTGTGATGATGAATCTCTGGCACTTTATTTTCACTCCTCCACCCCATATTTTACAGCTTCAGAACCATACACAAGGATCTGGTGCAGGATCTGTATTGAGTTCTGTTCCATTCAGATCCCCTCTGATCCCAGTCTCTGATTGGTCTACTGGGTACAGCATGATTCCTCAGTTGTCTTGTCTGTGGGGCTCTTAATCTGGTTCACTAGCCCCATTTGACTTGAAATGGATTTAGTTTTTAATCAGTTCTCCTAGGTTCAGTAGACCATCAGCTTTTGATATTCAGTTTCTCACTCTCCAATTCACTATTCCAATTGGGACTGGGGGCTAGAGAGGCAGAAGATTCTGTTTCTCTACTCAGAGGTGAGGAGGGGGAGGATGTGGGGAAAGAAGAGGAAAAAAGAGGAGAGAGAGAACAGAGACTAATAAACATTAAAATTAAAATTAAAATATAAAATAATAAACTAAAACAAAAACAAATACATGGAAAACACACACACAGAGACAAACACCTGTATACCCTCACAAGAGGTATCTGAACAATAAATTGAATAAGGGACTAGTGTACACTAGAGAGCTCAGGCTACAGTACTTTTCCCATTATTCACAGTAGTCTTCAATCTTCTGAGAATGCCCTGCCTCTCTTCCTTCAGGCTACTGTCCTTGCTGTAGGAAAAGGGATTTTTCATACCAGTTCTTTTGTTAGAAGCAATCTGGCTTAGGGGGCAGAGCTTCTGCATAGCTTCCCTCTGTCAGGTGGATATGGTGGGTAGCCACCCGGTCTCTCGGGCTGAAACGGGCCACTGGGTGCTTTCAGATATTGCCCTATGAGATGTTCTGACCCTGTTGTTTTGGCAGAGAGGCAGAGCAACTTGTGGTGACCTTCTGAGAATTTTGCTTCCCCCATAGAGTTTGTGTGCTGCAATCCCAACTCAGAGATCACTGTCCCAATGCCTATGGTGGAAGCATATGACTGCAGAAGTAAGATCTCTATCCATTTGCATGTTCTGAATCCTGTTGTGGTCTCAATACTCCCTCCCTGTAGTAGGCGAGATGATATCCAACCACCTCAGGTGAATCTGCAGCCTGACAGGCCATGCCGCAGTCATGCACAAAACTGCCCTGGCACAAAGCACACTGCTGCACTCCCTGTAGGACTGTAGTTGTGCTCTGTCTGCATGAGACTCAGTTGCTTCCTCACACACTAGCCAATTCCACAATGCAGTGAGATGATATTGACTCACCCCTGGTGGATCTGGGGTCTGAGTGCCCATGTACCCTTGTGTCTGTGTGGAAGTTGTGCTGTACAACTGCCCTGCCACAGCATGGGGGAGGGAGCCATACCGCGGCTAGTCTCTGTGTGCGGACTACTGGTACATGTTCCTTAGCCCCTACTGTGTTCACTCCCTGCACCCATGTCAGGATGGATGGGATGGTAACATTTCACCTCTGGTGTATCTGAGGCCTGCACTCCTGTGTGAGGCTTTTGCACCACCATAGTCTCACCACATGCCTGGGTGGCGCTGCATACAGATGTCTACTGTGCCTGATGCTTCAGGCTAATTCACCAGTTCTTCTCTGTGGAGACTGCTGTCCATGTCCCATTGGCAGGATGATGGCATGATGCCAAGTTTGTACTCCATGTAGGATGCAAGCACCTGTGGGTATGTGTATGGGTTCTTCTCTGAGTTGGATTCTGTCGGTGTTCTGCGATCTGGGAAATGGCGACTCAGTTGCCACTTTTTGTTTAGATCTTCTGGGCTTTGATTTGTGATTTTGTTGCCCCCCTGGTTCTCTCTGCTGTCTCTAATCTAATTTATTACTCTGTCTAGTCAATGTGTGTTCTAAACTATTTATTAAAGTTTCCTTTTACTCTGGGTCAGAAGGTGTGTACTATCTGTCTGCCATCTTTTCCCCTTTCTCCTTTTTTCCATCCCAAAATTTTTTAAAGTTTGGCCCTGATATCCAAGGCTGCCTGTGATATAAAAGGGTTTAGAAAGAGGAGGCCTTCACAAGATTCAAGGTTTAACTAGATGTGTGCCTAAAATGCCTCAGTTAATTTGCCATAAATTGAGCTAGATTTTTGTTGGTTCCTGATAAACCTCCTTCAGTTTGTCATAATTCAGTATCTTAATGAAAGCCCCTTCTAGGTCTCTTTAAATGAATGTAATCAGATGAATTCAGTGTTCCCAATCAGTAAGATCATGTTGGTTATTCAAGAATAGGTCAGAGTTTGAAACAGCCCTGTATTTTGGAGGGCTTTGGTTTTTTGTTTGTTTGCTTGTTCACTTGTTTTTTATGGTACTGGAGTTTGAACCCAGGGCCTTGTACATGCTTTGCAAGTGTTCTACCGCTGAGCTGCACCTCCAGCCCAATTTTTACTTTTTATTTTGAGACAATGTCTCACTAAGTTATGCTGGCTGCCTACAGCCTCCAACTTGAGATCCTCTTGTCTCCACCTCTCAAGTCACTAGGATTGCAAATTTGCACTACCACATCCATCTAGCTTTGGGCATTTATGAGTTGTAGATCATTTGCATGGATACAGGCAGCCTGAAAGAATCTCTCCCTTCTTTGAGTAATAAGGTAGTATTTACAATTACAAAGAAGTTTTGGAAAGTTAGGTCATAGAACTGGATATGCATTTTGAATTATTTTATATAGTTAGATGGTCAGATTGAGAAGGGTCCTATTTTTGTAGACATTTCTGATAAATGTGTCATAGAGAAGGAAACATGTACTCTGATAGGCCCTTCTATGCCTGCCACTTCCCAAGGAGACAACATCACTTTGGAGGTCTTGCTATGAGTGCAGGCAAAGAGAGTAGTGAAGGGGAGAAGAGAAGGAGAAATGGAAACAGGATCAGTGGATGTGGCTGGAATTGTTGAATGCAGAGACAAGGCAGTTGGAAGGGTTTGTTTACAGCTCTGTGAAGAACATGAAGTGAGCAGGGGAGTGGTAGATTGGTAGAAGGCAGTAGCAAAGATTTGTTCAGCGGTTTGTGAGGGAAATCAAGGGGTCAGAGGGGCTACCTATTCAAGAGTGGTGGAGGCAAGAGGGATCATATATAAAATAATGCTGGCTCAGCATGTGGGGAGGCAATGATCCTTGGGTTCAAAAGAGAAGGCAGAAAGAAGTGTTATCAGTAGGTTTATAGGGAGGGAATCTAGGTTGGGGTGGAGGCTAGAGACTATGGGCAGTGAGAATGTGGTAGGTGGAACAGGATCCACAGAGGGAGCAGTGGGCCTGAAGATAAACAAATTGCTTGAAGATGGGGAATCTCTCTGTGTGTTTTCCATTATGGTGGAAGAAATTACCCAAATCAGATAATGTGTTAAAATCAAAGATTACATTTTCTGGCCAAACTGAATTACTGTCCAGTTTGTACTGGATGCAAATGGAATTACAGAATCAAATGAGTTTCTCAGGTTTGATTTCATATAGGAGATACAGAGGTTTTAAAATAGCCAGAAGGCAACCCAAAGGAGTGTCCTTTAGGGGTGATGACTTTTCAGCTCTCATTTTTGGAAGAAAAATATGTTTCCTGGTGTCAGGCATCCCTGAGACCCAAGACATTGCCAAACAAATGATGGGTGACCAGAAGAAGAGAGTGTCTTCAATTCCTGAGGTACTCAAGGGACTTGAGGCTGAAGGTCCAGGTCAAGCCTGGCTTGGGCTATGGAAAAAAATTGAAACAGTTTACCAAGACCAAGAGGAGGAACAGATGGGAGCAGGAAGGCCATAGAATTCAGGGAGACCAATTACTCACTGATGAATGGCTGAACATAATGTCCTATGGATGCCAGATGTGTAAGTGAGTTCAATCATATCTGTGGGGGAAATCAGGGCTCACACCATAAGGGAGAGCCTCACTGACCCCCAGGTTTTGCTACCAAATCACAGATAAAGAATTCAACTGGAGGAGCACAGAGACACAAGAATTCTCAGTCCGGCAAAGGATCAGATTATTTAGGGCAAGTAAAGAGAAGATATGGGAAAAAGTGACCCAGGCACCAGTATTAGAGGAGGAAGTAGGTGGCTTCTGCTGCCCTGAGCTGAATAGGGCTTGGGTTTTTACACAGCAGGTAGAGTCTTTGTCTGAAGATTAGATGTGAAATTTTCTCTGGAGGAAAAGGGGAGGGGATTAAGTTCTCAGGCTATGAAGGGGAGGGGAGTAAGTTCCCAGGCTCTTAGTATTTCATGAGCATTCCTCTGGAACATCCTGTCCTTGGGGGCTGGTTTGCTCTTGTTATTTGCTCTCTGAGAAGGAACTAAATAGGAATCTCTTTGCTCTTTCATATGCAAGAGACTTTGTGGAGTGCTGAGCTTAAAGGTGATATATTACATTATCTGGTAGAGGAAATTTCATGGCAGCAAAGCATTATGGTTGTGGTGTAAGTATTAATGGCTATGGTTATATTTATTTACATTGAGAAATGAGAGCAAATCAGAGAAGACATATTTAGAAAATTCATAGCCTGGGAAGAAAAGGAGTGTTTAAAGCTGTGGACAAGGAGGGTGTAAAGATTAAGGTCTTTAAAAAGAACCCAACTACTTTGTACTAGATAGGAAATATGCCCAATACTACCTCAAGAATCAACAAAATCCCACTTATCACAGGTTCAAAGATGTCAAAGACTTACCAGGACAGAGACTTTTGAGAAAAGAGGTTGGGTATCCTTCCCAGGCCAGGACAACTTTGAGGATCATTTCCCCTGGATGGACTTCACCTGCAAGCTACTCAGATATTGCTGTAAGCATTCCCAAAGCATTCATGAGTACTGCCTATGCCAATGGGAGACCTTCACAATTATCCACATAGTTCTGGATTTGCAAACATGCAAAATGCAAGTTATAGGATCAAGGAGGGTTACTCTAAGACTCTAATCATCCTTTGGTCTGATCCTTCATTTCTATGCTCCTTTCCTCCCTTTTAGAATAGAAATGTTTACACTGGAACACTATATCTTGGAAGTATGTGACATGTTTTGAGTTTTAAAGGGTCTCACAACTGACTTTGCCTTAAGTGTGAGAGTAGATTTGGACCTGGACTTTTTAGTAGTGCTGGAATAGTTAAGATTTGGGGGAGATGGACTGAAATGTATTTTGCATCATGAGATGTACAAAAGGCTTTGGAAGTCAAGTGTATGTTGTTACAGTTTGGGTCTTGATAGTACCTCAAAGTCCTATGTGTTAAAAGCTAAGTCCCCAGGTAGGCATTACTGAGAACTAGTGGAGACCTTTAACAAGAAGTCCTAACCTTGCATGGTGGTACAGGACAGTAATCTGAGCACTCAGGGGTCTGAGACAGAATGATAGTTTGAGGTCAGGCTGGTCTACATAGTGAGGTCCTGGCTTAATAGGATTTTTAGATTATAGGGGAAATTCTCTCAAAGGAGATGGTAGGACACCTGTCTCTTGCTCTCTCTCTCGCTCTCGCTCTCTCTCTCTCTCTCTCTCTCTCTCTCCCTCTCTGTGTTTCCTGCCTGCTGTGAGATGAGCAGCTTTCTCCATCACATGCTTCCCACCATGACATGTTTCTTTACCACAGGCCCAA
>VMDO01041268.1:0-11323 GCA_007922755.1 Pedetes capensis
GATGGGGGGAGACACCCGGGCCTCGCCCCCGCTCCCTGGCTCTCCGGCCTCGCCCTGCACGCCGCCTCCCCGAGATGCCACGCGCCGCGGACGGGCCCCGCTTTGGGGTGGCGCTCGGTGGCAGGCGAGGGCGGCCCAGCCCCGGCCAGCCCCGCCCACGCCGCCCCTGCCCCACCAGGGGCGGGTGTGTGTGTGTGTGGGGGGGGGTCCTGCCTGGCGGCCAGGGCCTGACAGCCTGGCCAGACATTCGGCCAAGGGCGTCGTGGGGGAGGGGGTCGCGGAGTGGGGCTCCCGACCTCAGCCTCCCCCGGGGGCCCACCCATCCGCCAGGGCCCACCGGGACCCCCGCGGCCTCCCTGGCAGCCTGCCCTTCCCCCCTTCCCCTAGACTCCGCCGGCCACGACCAGGCCACCAGGCCACCGAACATTCCCCCCCAGGCGAGGGGCCAGGCGGGGCTCCAGCGCGACCCCCCGCAGCTCCCAAACTACCCACCGCTGGGGGGCGGTAGCGGACACCTGATGGCCAGGGCTGGCTTTCCTGCGCAGAGGAGGAGGGACCAGGAGAGGAGAGACCCCCTTACCTCACCCCGGTATACTTGTCCAAAGCTAAACAGGATTGGGCCTGGTTAGTCCTTTGATGGGAAACTGCCTGGGAGTACTGGGTGATGTGACACCTAACAAGAACATCTATTCTTAAAAACAATCCTGTAAATCAGGTAGTGGTATCATTTAAATTTAACATAAATTTATCTCAGATATCATTAAATACAAATTATTTTCATATATAAATTTGCATCTGATGAATATTTTGTGTCCATAATAGACAGATAATGTATTTTCAGTATTTGATATTTGCATTAAATTTTCTTATTTATCTTTTTTCAAAGCATTAGGAAATAGATTTCATTATTCTTTTTTAAATTTAATTTTTGGGTCAATAAAACACCAATTCCTATGTCATACATCTATTATTATATCTGTTGTACACATACTACACGTCAAGTGGGCTGGGTTTTAGTTCAGTTGGTAGAGTGCTGTTCCGAACTCTCTGAGGACCCAGTTTCGATCCCCAATACCACAAAGATGGGAGAAGGATGTGGAAATTCACTCCTGAAGCAACCCAGAAACACAGTCTTTGAGAACCCTGAGGGTCACTATGAGTCATGCCTGACCTAATGGTACCTTACAACAACCATATCAACTATTGTAAATAATGATTTTGTTCCAGACGTGTTATATCAATTCAGTGCTTGACTTCTGCTTCTATGATTAAACTTCATTGTTGGTGAATTGATACATCAGAGGAATCAAGTGTTTTTTTTTTCCTTGGTTTGTTTGATTTTGTTTTCCAACAATGAGACTCAAACCAAGGATCCCCTATATGGGAGGTGAGCGTAGTACCAATGGGCCACATCCCTAGCCAACACCTGTATTTTTTTAACCAGCTGGTCACTAACCAAGTAAGTCAGATGCTTGAATTGTTTTGTGATAGAACTTATAATTATTATACCAAGTGGGTTATTGATATGACAGCCTTATAAAAAGTTCAGAGAAAACACCATTCTCATATAAGTATTCAATCAAGTATAATTATCCCTAAGATTTTCATATCAAATACTTTCCCAATAAATATTTTTCAGACAGAATTGGTTTAGTTCTTTTAAATTTTCTTTTGCTTGTCTTATAGTCAAAACCTATAAAATAATATTGGAATAAATAATTGTTTAACATATGAATGTGTTGTTGTTGTTGTTAGGTGCCATCCAGTTGGTGTTCGACTCATAATGACCCTACATACAACAGAAGAAACACTATTGTTAGTGCTTCTCTGCTATTCATAGGGTCTTCAAAGCCTGTTTGATTTTTGGGAGTAGGTTGCCGGGTCTTTCTCCTGAACCTATAGTACCTGGTATCCCTAGGCTGTCTCCCATCCAAGTACTAACCAGGCCCAACCTTGCTTAGCTTCCAAGATGTGAGGGGATCTGACGCCACAGTGGTAGGGCTGCAGGCAAAAACCAGGTTAAGAATGTGGATGTTCAGTATGATCATTAAAATCTCATACCTGCTGCCTAGAGTTCATAGGAATAAAATAGTACCTTTTTTTTGTGTCAATATGTTTCATTTCACTGCATGGCTGTCTTTTTATACTTCTATTTTTAACTAAAAATGAAATTCTGAAATAACTACAACTATAACAACAACGTGGTTTATATAGGCAGTAATGGATATACCCTTATAAACAAGTTCTCCAATGAGGTGCATGGTCTACTGGGAGTGAAACATGAACTGGATTTTATTTAGAAAGTCTGAGTAACCATTTGCTTTATGCTAGTATATATGGTTGTTATAGTAAGAACACAGTAAAGTAAAGAGACATAAAGGCAGCAGCAGCAAAAGAAGATATTGAAGCTTTAAGCGTAAATAGGATTTTATTTTTCTTAATGAAACTTCTATATACATGCCTAATAATCTGCCGTTTATATAAGAATTTTCATTTTAATAATGATAACTTCATTTTCCACTGAGCTGCACCCCCAGCCTCATTCATATTTTTAATTTTGAGACTTACTAAGTTTCACAGGCTTCCTCTGGTCTCAAATTTGTGATCCTCTTGGCTGAGTAGCTCCTGAGTATTTGGAATTAAAAGTGTGTGCTATTGCATGCCCAGCTCCTTTTTTATTCTTTACTGATGGTTTAGGTAGATAAAATGCAAGCAATCCTTGTTTTATATTGATTAACATTTGAGGAGTAACAGGGAGCATATATTTAAACAAAAGTATATATGAACTTATACATGCAATACCAAGATGATTACTATAGGAATTTCACTGATATTCTCAAGCATTATGTTTTCTATTTACAAATAATTAAAAATGAAAATAAATTCTATTTTATGACATCGGCCTAACATCCTGGTTTCATATTGAAATCAAGTAAACTTTAGGAAAATATTTGGGCCTCTCAAATTTTTTCCAAAATGTTTGGAGGCCATACAATAATAGAGAATGAATTGTTCAACACACTACCAGATATTGCTTAAATTATATTTGGGTAACAAACTATGAAATAATTTGTGTACATTTAAAGGCTTTGGAATTTAAAACTTAAGGCATATAAGATAAAATTTATCATTTTAACCATTTTAATGGTAGAGTTCTGTTATATAAATGCACTCATTGCTGCTCACTATTAAAGCATGCTTCGCCCAAAATATTCTTCTTCCGCAACTGAAATGCTGCACATATTAAATTATAAGTCTCCAACCCCTGTTAACCACAATTCCATTTCTGGACTACTCTGTGTACTTCATATAAATGGGATCCTGCATCACTTGTCCTTGTGTGACTGGCTTATTTCATTTAGCATAAACATAAGAAGCTGATCTGTGGTGTGGCCTGTGTCAGAATTCTCCTCTTTTTAAAAACTGAGTAATATTCTATTAAATGTCTATTCCTATATTTTATTTATATATTTATTTACAGATAGAAAGTTAGTTTGCTTCTGCATTGTAACTATTTTGAATAATGGATAATGTTACTATGAGCATTGGTACATGTTTTTCCATGTGTTGTGAAACAACATGTTTGCCTTCTAATGATAGACTTCCATATCCCAAATATCACCCCCTCACTAATTATTCTCCCCAAGTGTCTGTCAGCTTGTTGTACTGTGGGGTCTTGCATGTTGCTGTGATGCTGAAAGCTATGCCACTAGTAGTTTCAGCTGAACTTCCAGACTAAGACAAACTAGAGAGAAGGGCCCAGCAGCCCACTCTGGAAATAATTAATCATTGAAAATCCTACGAATAGCAGAGAAGCACTGTCAGATATAGTGCCAGAAAATGAGTCACTCAGGCTGGAAGGTATTTAAGAAATGACTAGGGAATAGTTGCCTCCTCAAAGTAGTGTTGACCTTTTTGAGTCTAGGTTAATTTTAAAATGATATTCTCCAGATCATATGTTCTCCTTATATGTGGGCGCTAAATCTAACTTAAGGGAAAAAATTTATACATATTTCAATATATAAAAATGAACAATCATACCTATCTAAGAATGGAAAAAAAAAGTAGACCTGATAGGAAGGGGAGGGTGTCAGCCAGGGGGAGTGGAGGTTGGGGAAGCAGGGGAGGAGAGGGAAAACAACGTAGAAGGATAAAGAGGGAGAGGCAAAATACAAAATGCAGGATGAAGCTATATGAATACATGAAAAAAAGAAAGAAAAATCAATGAGAATATAACTCATGATTGTATACTAATCTCATTACATTTAATTAAAATTTCTACTTTTTTTCTTCTTTAGTCCATACTGTTCTGTAAAATATGTAAGATGACAAATGTGTAAGAAAAATTGATTTAATAGTTACATAATAGATATAGCAAATGACTTATTACTCTGTATCCCACTAACATTTATAAATAAAATAAAGAAAGGAAAAAAAAGAGTTGACCTTAATGATGGGAATAGAGTAAAGCCCATGGGACCTCCTTTTGCTGGTATGGCACAACTCAAAATGAAAAGAAACATAGTGGCTGCAACATTACGATCAAACATGAAAAGATCATGTGCATGGCACATTGTCTAGTAGTGTTTGGTTCTGTTGTATGTAAGGTCACCATAAGTAGGATTGGACTCAATGGCACCCAACAACAACAACTAATGACTCAGACCACTGGCACATAGTGACTTTCTCCTTCTTCACATTATCACATCCATTCTCTTAGATTTCTCCCATCTTTACAAAATGGTTACTCACTGCCCCCCCACAACAAAATATTTATGTCTGGGGAGAGGGAGTCACAGTACCATTCCATCTTCTGGATTTTATTGCTAACACACCATATATATATATATATATATATATATATATATATATATATATATCTCCATTCCCAAAGGCAATCCCGAAACAATCAGCCCTTAGAAACCCTATGAGGGTTGCTATGAGTTGGACATGACTAGATGGCACCTAACAACAACAGCAACAACAACAACAACAACAATGATATCTGAGCATATTGTAGTTATAATGTATGTTGAATACTATTTATTGCATGTATTAGCCAGAGATATTTTTAACTGTTAGGTCTATATTTCCTTGTGGATACTAACTCTAGCTTGGGCTTATCTCATTCTTGTTGGCTTTTGCTGAAAATAGCAAGTTAATGATCACTGTTTTTAACTTTTCTCATACTGGGTCTAATATTTCATTTGCTACATCCTTTTCCTTCTAGGCTAAAACAAATAATAAAGCAATGAAGTATCTTGCTAATTATCACATTATACGTTGACCTTTCTTCTCAGAATTTCTTTTTACTCTTAGCTTGTTGTTGTTGCCGTCGAGTTGGTATCCGACTCGTAGCGACCCTCTGTACAACAGGGGAAACACCATTGTCAGTGCTTCTCTGCTGTTCATAGGGTTTTCAATGGCAGATTGATTTTTGGGAGTGGGTTGCTAGGTCCTTCTCCCACTCTAAGCTTAGTCCACCCAAATAAAGGAATACTTTTAACTCTGTGACTTGTGGTTAATAAGTGCATAAGCAGAGAATTTTCAGTACTCCTATCACGGTGAAAAACCTCATAGGCAGGAAGTTTTAGAAGTTAATCAAACTGTATTGATAAAGGATTGTGTTTGATATGTAGATTTTAACTGTTCTTCACAAAATAACTATGTGTGATGATACATACAGTAACCTGCTTTAATACAGTAATTGTTTTACTGTCTATATGAGTTCCATTAATCATATTTTAAACTTCAAATATACACAATAAAATTTATGTATAAAAATAAAAAGGATCATTTTTTACTTGTTCGTAGGAGGCAAGATTGCTTAGAGAAGACTGGAACTGTTCTGTGACTTGTGATCAATAGGAAAATGCCTGGTGGCTCAGAGATTTCTATTTGAATCCCTGGGGGTTGGTCCCTCTGGAACTGTTGCAGAAACATTGCAGGAATACAAATAATCATGTTGTTTGCTGAAACACAAGATAAAGGAAGGAGGAAGGGATCATACTCCCAGTGCCACCAGTCATGTGTTGTAATCGTCCAGAATTCAGCCAACTTCTCACACTCTTCTGGTCTTTACAGGGCTGAGAATAGTGATGTTTTAGGTGGGTGGTGCTGAGCAAAGCAAGTTCTGTTTACTGACAGAGAAGGGGAGAAAGTATGCTTCACAGCCACTGTGACCACACACAGAACACACTACGGTGTAATAACTTGCCAGAGGGATTTACCCAGCAGAATATGTAGGAGATGATGTTTTGTGAATGGAAGGGGCAGAAATGATAACTCCAGAATGACTTTCTGATTTCTGGCTTGGGTTATTTTACATGGTGGTAATAGCCACTGTTTAAGAGGATTAAGTTGGGAAGTCCCATCTAGGATGTGATGAAAGTAATGCCACCGTGAGACAGTAGTCCCATGATTCTCATAAAGTGGGCTGGCATCAATAAGCAACAAACATATGGTCACCCTGCAATTATTTCATGGATTATAATGCAGTGCTCGAAAAGTTAGAGGGACAAAAATGTATAATTGAAACATTAAATAGAAAGCATAAGGTAAAATCGTGAGCAGATCAGTTGATTGATACCACGTAAGGAGCAGAGCTTTACCCTTTCACAAACACCTATATATATGTTTATGGCTGAGGAAACAGATGTTCTCATTCAATAAATGAGGTCCTTTTTCCCTCACAGGGCTTTGTGGACCAAGGTTACCAGTCAGTGAGTAGACAATTTAATTCTGATAGTATTTTTTTGTTGTTTTTTGCTTTATTTAGTTATAGTCTATCCTATTCTGATTATCTCTTTCCATGCTCTTTTTAGTATATAACATCTCATATGCCCATTTTAATAATATATAAGTGATATTAAGAATACAGTAGTTAATATGAATACTAATATAGTAATAATAGAAACAATAATAATGATTATTCTCTCTGAGTACTTCCTATGTGCCAGGCTTTGTATGTGTATGTGTATCATGTTATTTAAAGTATCATATTTAATCATCAGATCATTATGAAGCATTTGATTTCATAAAAATATATTTGAGATATAATTTTATATGTGACTGGTGTTCTGTGTACAATGGTAAGCCAAAATGAAGTCTTTTTGGAAGATTCTATTTGATTAATTTTCATTTGTCTCTTTCAAAACATTAAGAAATAGATTGTTTATGTTTCTATTTTCTTAATGTAATTATTTGAGCCAATACCACACTCATTTATAAGATAGAGTATTATATATCCATTTTATTCATATTTCATGTCATCTCTCTTGTAAAGCAATTATTATGTTAATTTATGTTTATATCGACTCAGTTTTTGTCTTTTGCCTCTTCATGCAATTCCAGCACAATTCAGCAAATTATGAATAACAATCAGCTATTTTTAATCTGTAAATTGTCAACCTTGCCTGACAGGGATCTTTTTCAGGTGTCTTTGAAAATTTTTGATAGATCTTATAATTATGATGTCAAGGGGGTCATAGATACAGGTTTAAAAATTAAAAAAATAATATGTCATTTTCATATAGTATCAAATATAAGCACATGCATCAGAATTAATATTTACCAGACTCTCCATATCAAACACTGATTACAGTAAAAATTTAAGGAATAATAAACAGTGTTATTTTTGTCTTTTGCTTGTCTTAAAGTCAAAAATATTATGTCAAAAAATAATGTGGGAGGAAATGATTAACTGTAGACCATGTGAATGTGTAGTAACAGCAATATCAATGAATAGCCTCTAGTTAAATGAAATCTTAAAGAAATGGTTCATATGGTTTATCTGTATAATTAGAAATTGATCAAAGAAAGGTAAATATTTTAAGTTTAATTAAATCAAAATTAATAGATATGTAGTATATCTTAGGAATCTTGATAAAAACAAAACCAAAAAATAATAATAAAAAAACAACTTGAACATAGTGCTTTTGAAGAGTAAGGGGTACTATGGGATTTTTTTTCCTTGGGTGGAAATATTCTGATATGACTATTCTTATAGTTAGAAAGGGCTGGGATTTAGCTCAGTTGATAGAGCACTGCTCTGCAGTCTCTGAGGTCCTGGGTTTGATTCTCAGTACCACAAAAATGGCAGAAGGATGTGGCAATCCACTCTCGAGGCAATCCTGAAACAATCAGCCATTGAAAATCCTATGAGGGTCACCATGCATTGGACATGACTTGACTGCACCTAACAACAACAACATAGTTAGAAAATTATTTCAAAACAAGCAAAAATCCAATGGATTATTTTTACAGTAACCAGCAAAGAACACTGATTTATAAATTGATTTGAACATATTAAGTCCAAACTAGTTCCACAAAAAGATCAATTTGTCTATATGTATCAAAGCATGTAGAATTCATTAGCTAATTTAGGAAATCAAATAATTTGCTAGTGAACATATATTTTTACAATATATTGTTGTTAGGTTGCTATCGAGTAGATGTCTGACTCATAGTGACCCTTGGTACAACAAGTGAAATAGTATTGTTAGTGTTTCTCTGCTATTCACAGGGTTTTCAAACACTATATTACTGGGGGTGGAGTCAAGATGGCAGACAGATAACACACACCTTCTGTTCTGGAATAGCCTGGATTAGGGGTTTAAAAATCAAATTGAATAAATAGAAACAGAGATAATTTAGTTTGAGAGATAGAGAATGAAACTAGGCGTGCACTGAAATCAAGGATTAGGCTTCAGAGGAGCTATACAGTGGCCAGCAGTGGGACCGCCGCCATTTCACCATCACACAGACAGCCGATAGAATCCCAGAGACTTGGAGGGGATTTCGCACACACGCACCCACGGGCCGGACCCAACACGGAGTGCAGCCTTGGCAGCACACTCTCACCACGCCTGCGGGACACAGACTGCAGTTCCTAGGTGAGTCACTATGAGGGGGCACACAAACGCCCTCCGTAGCGGCTGCGGAGTGAACGGGAAGCTGGTGCCAGCGATCCGTGTCTAGAGCTAAGACTCGGCTCCCCTCCCTTCTGTTGCGGCAGGTCAGGCCTACAATCGCGAACTCCACAGAAAATTGGGCACACATATGTCCGGATCCCAGACACATCAGAGGTGAGCCCAAATCACCCCACTGTGCTGCGGAGAGGTCTGGGGCTTATGGAGGCGACTAAGTCGCACTCGGCCAGGGAGCTCCTTTTTGGCGGAAACTGGCGGAGCAGTTCACCGCCAGCGGGGAAGTTCCGAGCACGACTACAGCACAAGACAAGATAGTGGGGACGAAATCTCTGATTTGGGGAATTGGCGCCCGATCTACGTGGGACAGGGAGAACTTCAGGGAAGACCCCCAGGTCCCACTGCCTCTCGAACAGTACAGTAGTTGCGAGTGTTTCATGGAACAGTCTCTTTGGGCACTCGGGGCCCCAATTATATCCAGATTGTTATGAAGAGTTTGGCTATATGGACCCAATGAGACCGATGGTTACTGCGGATTGTGTGGAAATACTGTCACCCTGAGCTCTATCGGGAACATTGCACCCTGCATTATAGAGTCCACCTGGTCAAACTGGGTGTAATAATTAGTTCAGACTCCATCCTCAAGATAATATGTTTTTACTGTTAACAGGGTCTTGAGCCTGCTTCCTTTGTGGAAGCTGGACTGACACTCCGTGGCCCCAGCCCATACATTTTTTGCTTTTTGAGATAGGCTTTTGTTGGGCTGCACAGATTTTGGGCTTGAGACCCTCCTGCCCCCATCCCACAAGTCACAGGGATTCCAGGCATCCTTCACTGCACCTGACTGCAAGAGTTGTTATATGTATGGGGGAGACTCTATGCGTGAGGTCTGGAATTTTATATTTTATTCTATTTTTTCACTTTTCTTTGTATTTTACTTTAATATTTATCTTAATTTTATTAGTACTATAATTTTTTTTCTTCTTTTCTTTCCTTCTATGGGGGTTTGAATTCAGGGCTCTGTGCCTGCTTGTCTGGTAGGTGCTGGACTGCCGTGCTGCACCCCAGGACCCGATTTTTTTTTTTTTTTTTTTTGCTTTTTGAGACAGGGTCTAACTGGGTTGCACAGAAATCGGGCTTGCGTCCCTCCTACCTCCGACCCCCAAGCCGCTGGGATTGCAGGTGTGCACCACCACACCCGATGACAAGTGTTTTTATTAGTGTTTGGGAGAGAGCATAGGTGAGATTTGCCTCTTTTTTTTTCCCCCTTTCTTTCTTTTCTTTCTTTCTTTTTTTCCTTTTTATTTTTCTCTTTTTCTTCCCTATTTTTCCTCCTTTCTTCTTTTACTCCCTTCCCTTTTCTACCCTCCTCCTCTATTTCTTAAGCTATATATATGTCATTGTTCTAATAATTTATCCCTTAAATCTCAACCTTAATATTAACTTTGACAGTAATTTCTATTAACCTCTGTCCTCTACCTCCTCCTTCCACCTCTTCTATCACCAGATCCCCCCCTTTTCTCACCCCACAGAAGAGAAACGGAATCTATCGCCTCCCTAACCCTTACCCCCTCTGGAGTTGGACTGGTAGATTCTGTTTTCCAGACCACACTATGGGAAGATCAAATAAAATTACAAAAACCACAAGGGGGCAGGATGGAGCTGAAGGCTCCACAGATCATATAACCACAATGGATCACTCAAAAGACTCGCAATTACTAGATATCTCTGAGTCAGAGTTCAGAGTCATGGTTATAAGCATGCTAAGAGAAATAAAGACAAATACTGAAAATACAATGGAGATAATTGAAAGAAAGTTTTCTAATTTAGAAGTTGCTCTGTCGTCCCAGTTAGAAATGATTAAGAAAAATCAAGCCACTTTGCTTGATACTCAATCCAAATTATCAGAATTGAACACAGCTAAAGAATCCTGCTCTTCAAGACTGGATGAATCAGAGCAAAGGATCTCTGAGGCAGAAGATGACATAAACGAACTGAAGCACAAGCAATTAGAAATAGAATCAATGATAAAAGTTTTAAAAAATGATTTCCAAGAGTACTCAGATAGAGTGAAAAGAAGAAATATAAGAATCATGGGTATTTCTGAATGAGAAGAAAGAATCACTGGAGGCCTTCACAACCTAGTAAATGATATCCTCAAGGAAAATTTCCCAAAGATAGCAAAGGAAATGGATAAATACACCACTGAGACTTTCAGGACTCCCAGGAAGGCTGATTTAAATAGATCATCTTCGAGACACATCGTAGCTCGATTTCTATCACTAGATACCAGAGACGCCATCCTGCAAGCAGCAAGACAGAAGTCCCTTATTACTTATAAAAAACAGCCAATAAAAATTACTGCAGACTTTTCCATATCAACACTGAAAGCTAGA
>VMDO01041269.1:0-11322 GCA_007922755.1 Pedetes capensis
ACTTTTTGAGACAGGGTCTCACTAAGTTATGCAGACTACCTCTGTTCTTGAATTTGCGATCCTCCTGCCTCCACCTCCTGAGCCGCTGGGATTACAGGCGTGTGCCACTGCACCCGGCTAAAGCATCATTATTCTTAGGATTCTCTGACTTTACACTACTTGATACATCTAGAATCTATAGGAAACCACTCAATCTCTTTTTTTTTTTTTTCTCAGTACTGGCGGTTGAACCCAGGGCCTCGCACTTGGCACACTTTGCGAGTGCTGTACCACTGAGCTGCACCTCCAGCCCATTTTTTTACTTTTTGAGACAGGGTCTCTCTGAGTTATACAGACTGCCTCTGGTCTTGAACTTATGACCCTCCTGCCTCTGCCTCCTGAGCCGCTGGGATTACAGGAGTGCGCAACCACGCCCAGCTCCACTCAATCTTTTACAGGGCTTTAGCAAAACTAAATCTGGGTCAGTGAACATTTGTTCCTAAAAGGAAGTGCACCACAGATGGATGTCAGAATGCAGTAGTAGGAAGGTAGGGAATCATGGCAAGGATAAAGTACACACGTTCTCTGGCCCCAGATAATGGGACACAAAGCAGGTTCCGGGTGAAGCTGTGTGAGAGCTGAAACCTCTGGCTGGAAATAGCCTGCAGCTCTCAGCTGAGACCACTGTTCAGCTCTTACTTGATAATGCAAACCAGGGATGAGCTGCTTAGTCATACATTTTTAAGTCTGGAAAGAATCTAGAGATCACCTATCTCCACTTTTCTTTTTACACATAAGGAAAAAACTAACATCTCAAGCCAGAGAAGTGAAGTGCCTTGCCCAAGATGATAAAGACAAGTGATAGAATGAGGCCTAGACATTTGCTTCTGTTTCAACCTTTGCCCACTGCTTCCCCTCGAAGCCTGGGAAGCGGTCCTCGAGGCCTGTCACAGGATGTGCCTGCAGGATGCTGCCGGGGCCCTTGCTGTCAGCTCGGACCATATGTTTCAGGAGAGCAGCACTAAGGTGCACATCTGTGCCAGGCACAGCGACTACCCAAGCCCTGTGGGTTTCTTTGTAGAGAAAAATGAATAGTTGATAATAAAAAATATATTAATATGTTGCCTTAACCTCCTGTGGCCTGCAGCTGTAACCCCGTGGCATCCGAACCCATCAGATCTCGGAAGCTAAGCAGGGTCGTGCCTGGTTAGTACCTGGATGGGAGACCGCCTGGGAACACCAGAAGCTGTAGGCTTGGGAGAAGGACCTGGCAACCCCCTCCCAAAAATCAATCTGCCATTGAAAACCCTATGCACAGCAGAGAAGCACTGACAATATTGTTTCCCCTGTTGTACAGAGGGTCGCTATGAGTCGCATACCGACTCGACGGCACCTAACAACAACAACCCCCTGTGGGGCTGTAGCTTTGCCACCACCTCACTGGTTCCTCCCTGGGCACTGTCTGGCTTGCTGCAGTACACAGGCCACGTCCTGCAAGTGTCTGATGGCTAGACAGAGCCATAGGCCAGAGTGGCTGGGGCTCTTGTCTGTTTGGATTGACCTCATCCAGTCTTGTGCAGAGGGGTGGCCCAGGGCTCCTCATTCCCCCTGGCTTCTGTGGAACTTGCTTCTTCCCTTCACTGCTTCTAGGTTGATCCCCCCTCCCTCTGCAGCTGCTTCCCTGGCAAGAGTGAGAGAAAAGACCTGACATCTCCCTTCCTCCCCAAAGTACATACTTGGGCGGGCTTTGCCTTCTGAGGCATGGTCCTTCCCTCCATGAGAGAGCAAAGCTGTGTGGGACCATTTAGGGTCTAGAGTGCCATGAGTTTGCCACACTTTCTGGGGGTGGTGTGCTCACAAACATAGGGAGCCTTAAGCATCTGTTGAGCCAGGTTGTATTGGAAATGTCCCCTGACTCTCTCTGTCCCACCTTTATTCACCTGTATAAACACTAACTGCAAAAGTCCCTGAGCTTTAGGAGGCTGTGGGACTATTTCTTTTTCAACTTCAATCTTCTCCAAGAACTTTCAAATCATACCACATATCTCCTTCCCTTTGTTGTTGTTGTTAGGTGACGTCTAGTCAGTGTCTGACTCATAGTGACCCTATGTACAACAGATGAAATTACCCAGCACTGTGTCCTGCCCAGCACTATTGCTAGTGTTTCTCTGCTATTCATAGAGTTTTTGATAGCTGATTGTTTTTTGGGAGTGGGTTGCCAGGTCCTTCTCCCAAGCCTACAACACCTGGTGTTCCCAGGCAGTCTTTCATCCAGGCCAGACCCTGCTTATTAGCTTCCAAGATCTGATGGGATCAGACACCACAGCAGTACAACTGCAGGCTCCTTCCCTTTAGCAATCCAAAATTACTAACATGCAACCCCAGAAGCCCCTCTTTCCTAAGCCAGCCAAATGAGACACTGCACATTTGTCCCTCACCAGGTGCTCCTCCTTGAGATGGTCCTGTGTAACCAGGGGTCACTTGGAGCAGCATACACGACCCCAGAGCTTCAGTCAGTAGTGGCTCCTTCCATGGCCCTGAGCTACTAGGCAAGCAGTGTGCATCCCACTAAAGGATCATTTTGTCATCTTCCCAGGGAGACACCAGAGAACAGATCTGGTGTATACTAAAAGCAAAGAGGAAAGCAATCAGGCCAGGTCATAGCTCTCTGCAGGAGCCCCTGGTCTCCCCTGCTACACTGGCTTCACCGCGGGATACCATGTGCTGGAACCAGCAGAAGGCAGCCCTGGACAGAGAGGTGCTTTGCACCCAGGCCACAGTGACTGGAGAAGATTCCTTCTCTCTTCCTGCGTAGCCAGAGATATTGGCTGGCCAGGGACTTGTCCTCATGCTGGTTTAGCACTTAAATCTCAGCTGCAACAAAGCCTTGTTCTTCCTAACCTGACAGTCTCAGCATTAGAGTTCATTCGCTGTTTGGGTATGCTGTTGTTTCATCTCTCTTTTTTGACACTTTTCATTTCAGAGCCAATCCAAACATACAGGGCTGGCCAGCCAACCTAGCTGGGTCTGTTCTTCCCAGAACTCTGTCGCTATGCTGGTGGATCCCTTGGACAAGGAGGAGAATTCTTCTCCATTTTCATAATGATTACCCTTAATTTGACTGTCTCTATCCACTTCAGGTTTAGAATATTCCACACTTCCTCAAGCTCACAGCAGCATCTCTCTGCCCTAGTACCATCTCTTAGGGACCACACCATCCAGCCCTTGTTGAGGACTGTGCTTCCTCTGAGCAGTCCACCAGAGGGGGAACCAGCTTGCTGTTTGAATGTTGTGCTACATCATGGTTCCTTTGCTGTTCCAGAGACTTTTCTACATCAGAGATGATTCTTCCATCTCTTGGCTTTTGAAATTTAGTGCAAAAAGAGCTACCAGACCCATGTAAACTTCCTGTTGAGTTTTGTAGAGGATTTTCCTATTCTTACTTTTATCTTTTGTAGTTATATTATCTTGCCCTGCTCCCTCTCTGTCCACCCCTCCCCACTTGCTCAGAGAAGGTATAGCCTTTATATTAAGATACGGCCTTTCAGGAAAGAAGCTAATCTGGGAAGTTGTTATAGGCACAGTATCACTTAGAAAAAACTCAGATTAAAGAATGCTTTAAATAGGAAAGCAGCCAGCCTTTTAGAAGTATCTAGACATAAGTAGGGGCTGGAGTTTAGCTCAGTTGGTAGGGTGCTGCTCTGCACTTTCTGAGGACCCTGGTTCAATCCCCAGTACCACAAAAATGGGAGAAGGATGTTGCAGTCCACTCCCTAAACAATCCTGAAACAATCAGCCATTGAAAACTCTATGAGCGTCACTATGAGTTGGACTCAACTTGATGGCACCTAACAACAACAGACATACGTTAGAATATAAGACAATATTATAGCGACTTTCTGCATATACAAAATAGGATCATTAGGAAACAAAAGATTATGCTCATTTATGTGCAGATGACTATTTGAAACTCCATGTTTGCATCGATGGGATCTGCTTGGTCCCAGCTCCTGCTCATATAAGATTACTTAGGAGTGATAGGTGTCAGCAACATATGTTTTGATACTATAGATTGCCACCAACCCCGGTACACTTGCTACCTTTACCTGGGTACTTGGGCCTCTTCGTTGTTGATTTTCACAAAACAATGACTCATTCTAACCCTCCAAAGGATGATAAGAATGAGTGATAAGACAACTCTGAGAGGTTTGGTAGCAAGCACCACCAGGCTCCCTGTTGAACTTCCCTCTGAGGGAACGTAAGGTACATCCTTTCTCCAGAGCACCTGTGCATCTGGAGGCAGTAGTTCTGACCCCTGACCCCAAGCTGGGCCATGGCTGATGCAAGTGCAGTTTCCTGACACAGGATCTTTCATCAGGCTGATCCCTGCCCACCACTGCATGTCTTCAGGCTTCAGCCATCTCCACTGTAAGGTAGAAAGAGGAGCTGGTGCTTCTCCCAGTTCTGTCCAGCTGGTGACAGGTGATAGGTCAGATGGACTGTGTTCTGTCTAAAATGGGTGGGTCTAGTGGTTCTGCAGTCAGCTCTTTGCCTGGGCTGGGGGGACAATGCAGAAAATGAAACAGTGAGCTTTGTTTCTGTCTGGTCACTGGGGATTGTAGCTAGTTTGTCTTATCAGGGTGGAGAGTTCCTAGTATCAGCTGCAGAGTTTTTAGTGCCACAGCTGGAAAGCAGAAAAGTTCTTGATTTAGTTTTGGTGTTTTTTGGTTTGGGGTATTTTTTTGGTGCTGCTGGGGATCAAACCTAGGGCCTTTGCATGTGCTAGGCAAATATTCTACCACCAAGCTGCATCCTCAGCTCTTAATTTACTTGTGCTTTGTTTTCTTTTCAACCTTTGAAAACTAATGATAACAATATATGATGATCTGTCATTGAGAAGTCTCACTACCTATGCCTTATTCAGTAAATATTGAATAAGCACCTGTTATGTGCCAGGAATAGTGTTCTAGATAATCCTAGAAAGTAATTATACCATTTTTACACTTCGAGACTGAAAGCACTTGGGGTTCCCTCTTACCCTGGTGCTTCTGTCATGAGGGCAGGAAGGGCGGAGGTCCCTTTACCTACACATGAACCCCAAGGAGACACTGTGAAGTGTCATGCTCAGCAATGGAACTTGGTGGCCATGCAGGCCCAAATGGAGCTAAACTTATGTTTTTATTTTATTTACTTATTATTTATTACTTTATTGTTGACAGTACTGAGGACATTCAACCCAAGGCCTCACAGGTATTTTGCAAGTGCTCCACCATTGGGCTACACCCCTAGTCCATGTTTTGAGTCAGGGTCTCGCTAAATTATCTGGCCTGAAACTCATGATCCTCCTGCTTCCTGAGTCACTGGGATTCCAGGCTTGTGCCACTGTACCAGGCTTTAAACTTCCAGTTTTATTATGCCATCTTGTTCAAGACTGGTCATGGGAAAGCAGTAACATCTTATTCACTTTTGTCGTAGGCAACAACAGCCTGTCCTTCTTATAAAAACAAATCCCAACATTGCCTGGCAAAGGAGTTCATTGCAGGGTAGCAGGAGGGCCGAGGAGGCCCAGCCACACCACTGGCCCTGCCACCTTCAGCTTGCACAGAGCCAGTGGCCAATGCAGCCACTCCAGGCCCTGCCCGTAGGGCCATGAGCTTGGGGGAGACCTGAGAAGGAGAGCTAGAGGAGTTGGCACAAGCTCGGACTTGAAACACCAAGGAAGAGAGGGCTTTTGAGCTGTTTTTAATCTGTAGGAAGAAAATTGTGGGGCAGATTCTTCAAGAGCAGCTTTAGTTTTCCCTGGCACCAAGTTCTAGAGGGATTGTATAGAGTAAAAATGTCTGTAGAAAAACAACCACCTGGGCCAGGACTATCTGCCATGCCTCCAGATCCCCTCCAGCCATATAAGTTTTATGTTTTGTCCAACAGATCCTTTGCCAAAATACATTTCAGTTTATTCCAGACACTTGAAAATCCAAACCAGGAAGTTATTTTGTGTGTCCATATCTCCTAAGCGGGCTGGGATTTGGCTCAGTGGGTAGAGCGCTGTGCTGCAGTCTCTGAGGTCCCGAGTTCAATTCCCAGCACCGCAAAAAATGGGAGCAGGGCCTGGCAATCCACTCCCAAGGCAATCTCGGAACAGTCAGCCATCGAAAACCCTATGAGGGTCGCTATGAGTCGGATACCGACTCGACGGCACCTAACAACAACGACAACAACAATATCTCCTAAGCAGCTGGCTGCTTTGGGTTATGGGGCTGTAAGCCAAACCTGCCCAGGATAGGGGAGCATTTCCACATGGTCCAGCACCCCCAGGCTGCCAATCTCATGCCAGTTTTATAGCTCAGACCTCAGGGCCTCTGTCCTGGGACCTAACTGTTAAAAACCTTAAATTCAAGCCAGGCGCTGTGGCACACGCCTATAAACCCAGTGACTCGGGAGGCGGAGGCAGGAGGATCTCTTGTTCAATGGCAGAGGCAGCTTGCATAACTTGATAAGACCCTGACTCAAGGTAATAAATAAATAAATAAATAAATAAATAAATAGGAAATAAATAAATTTTTAAGAGGGACTAGAGGTGCAGCTCAGTGGTAGAGCAAAGTGTGTGCAAGGCCCTGGGTTCAGCCCTCTAGTACCAAAAAACAAAACAAAATAAAAAAAGCAAAGGAAAACTTTAAATTCAGATTCTTGTCTGCTTAAACCAAACTGGGGTTTCTGTGTAATTTCTTGCCCACCAAACTGTCTGCAGAAAGGACTTGATCTATATATAGTTGCACATGCCTGTAATCCCAGCACACAGGAAGCTGAAGTAGGGGGGGCCAATACAAGTTCAAGGCCAGCCTGGTCTACACAGTAACAGGCTAGCTGAAGCAACACATCCCCTGTCTCAAAAATAAACAAACAAACAAAAAAAGACTTAATCTGAGTCACTGCCAGCCACACCTACATTTATCCTGTGGCTTCTCCGTACCCATCCCTGCTTTCTATCCATCAGAACGCTCTCTCTTTCACCTCATCCTTTGTGACTAGCATAGATAATGGTTTACCTTGAAATAAGGCAAAGTCTACAGAATACTTACCTCTTTTCTCTCTTTTAAAAATTTCTGCTGGGCATGATGATGCACAGTATACTCCCAGAAACTTGAGAGGCAGAGGCAGGAGGATCCTGAGTTCAAGGCAGCCAGTGTAACTTAGCAAGACCCTGACTCAAAATTTTTAGAAGTTGAAAATGGGCTAGGGGTGCAGCCCAGTGTTAGAGCACTTACAAAGTATGTGTGAGGCCCTAAATTCAACCCCCAAGTTCTGGGAAGGGAGGAGAATTTCTTACATCCTAGGTTTCTAGTAGCCCTCCCTAACATCTTTTCTTGGCTGTGGAGAGATGTGGTTCCGATTCTGAAGTCATGCCCCGTGCGGGGCAATAGGTGTTCAGAGGTACTTTCCCCGAATCAACCAGTTCATCGCCACCTGTGCTTCGGTTCCTCCATGAACCCCACCTGTGCTCCTTGTCACTCTGTTCGCTGACAGTCACCCCTACAGTGAAGATGGGAAGCAGACAGGTGCTTTCTCCCCTCAGCCAGCCTTTCTAAGCGGTGCCTTTGTGGAGACTGAGGAACCTTATCTCTGAACCATTTTCCTCTTTCCACTGCTTCACCCCACAGGGCCATACTGGTGGCTGAGGCTGCCTATCTCCACTCTCCAGCACACACGGCCAGCGTGCCTTGCTTTGAGCATTCAAATGGAGTGGCTGTTGCATTTGTGATTCTTGGCTCAAGTCCCCCTAGAAATCATATAACTTCTTTGAGTTCAAGAAAGGCTGGAACAGCTACTAAGAACAGAGGACGTTATAATAACACTCAGCAGACAAAAGCCAGAAGATTCCTACCAGAGGCCACCTGTGAATCCTATGCTTGCCCCTCTCCTATCTTCTGAGAAGTCTGGGAGGGTGGGAATCAGAGTATAGGTTGTGTGCCCTGATAACCTAACAACGGCTTGTATCATCAGGGGGTTTGTGTTCTGTGTTGTTTTTTTTTCATTAGGGTTGGGTTGTTTTGTCTTTGTGGTATTGGCAGTCGAACCCATAGCCTTACAGTGCTAGGCAAGCACTCTACCACTAAGCAACACCCTAGCCCATCAGACAGTCTGGATCTGGACATGCTTCAAATTTGATCTCAAAAACCTCTACAAGGGCTGAGAATGTAGCTCAGTGGTAGAGCACTTGCCTAGCATACATGAGGCCCTGGATTCTATCCTCAGCACCAAAACAGAAATTAAATTAAATTAAATTAAATTAAAATCTTGAGAAAGTTATAAAGGTTTTTCCCTGCAATTAGTTTCTATTCCTGTATTTTACTCACTGGTCATATTTAGATTGCTCTGTGCAGGTGTTTCATTAAGCAGCATTCATATATAGAACAGAATTCCTCAAAGAGTTTGCAGGACAGTTAAGGAGTTAAATATGTAACCAATTCTTGAAACAGAAGAGGAAATGAATGTTTGTGGCATTACTCACTGTGGTCTAGAGAAGGCTTCACAGAGAGAAGGAGTAAGTGAGCTTAGCCCTGAAAGATGAGAAAGTTAGAAAAGAAAGGTGTGCAGGAGGAAGATTGTTCATGTTCAAGGGTGAAAGAGCTACATAAAGGAAAAACAAAAACAAGGATCTGGAAGTGGTGCCAGGAGAGGCAACAGGAACAGTGGCTACCATGTAAAAAATTATGGGCTATATTTTGTAGGTAGGAGGTCATTTATGATGGTGGAGGACGCCTGGTGCAACTCAGGAGGCAGAGACAAGAGGATCACAAGTTCAAGACCAGAGGCAGTCTGCATAATTTAGCAAGATCCTGTCTCAAAGTAAAAAATAAAAAAGGGGATGGGGGTGCAACTCAGTGATAGAGCACTTGCCTAGCATGGGTTCAACCCCTCAGTACTGCAACAGAAAAACATTTTTGAATGATTGGCTTCAATTTGGGGCTATGTTATTAATGAAAAGAACTACAAAGAATTTCAAGTGGAAATCTATCATATTGGGAAGGTTGGTTGATATCCCAGTAGATTGTAAGGGTGGGAAAAGAGCACCCTTTTTGTGGGGGACAAGGGAGCTAAAAATTAATACAATGAGATGGACGCAGTAGCACAAGCCTATAATCCCAGCAACTTGGGAGGCAGAGGCAGGAGGCTCACAAGTTTGAGGCCAGAGGCAACCTGTGTAACTTAGTGAGACTCTTAACTCAAAATAAAAAGTTAAAAAAATGGGCCCAGTGGGAGGCCACTTATAAAAGTATGTGCAAGACCCTGGGTTTAATCCCTAAATACCACACACAAAAAAAGGAAAATAAAATTAGTAAAACCATTCTAAATTGGTTTAGTCACATGTCACAAGCTTTAAAGTAGTGTATACTTCTTTGACCCAGGAATTTTGAGAAAACAATCATAGATGTGGGGAGACTTATGTACAGGAAAAATTCAACACATGAAGTTTTATAATATTGAAAACTATAAAACAACTATAGTAGGAATTAACTTATGCTATACCCATTAAATAGATTACAGTGCAGCCCATTAAAATTATTTTAGAAGAATATTTAATCATAAAAATTTTATAGTAATTAGGAAAAAGAACAGGTTGTTAAATAGTTTAAACAGTATAATTTGATGTGTAAGTGGGATATATTCACTAGAAGTTTATCAAGTTTTTGAAAAATGTGGGTCAAACTCAAGACAGAAGGGAGCTAGAGAGGTATAATCTTGGCATACCTGCATAATGGTTAAATTTACATGATGAACATAGAAGAGTTATTCCACTCTTTTTCTTTGTGTACATTTGAGATTTTCTTTGATCAATTTAGAACAAAAACCTACTTCAAAAGATAATTAAAATGGGGGAAGTGGGTTTAAATACGTTAATGGACTAAAGCACTTAGAATAATTTTTGGCTCATAATAATTGCACAGTTAGTTGCTGTTATTATTACCCCTTTTATACTTTTTTTTTTCAAGACAGGATCTCAGTATGATAGCCCAGGCTAGCCTTGAATTTATGATCCTCCTAACTCAACCTCTGAAGTGCTGGGATCATGGATGCACACCACCAAACCTGACCTCCCCCTTTTTAAAGCTAATGGTAGACACAGTTGCCCACACAGAGGGTATGAGAGGAAGAATGGGGGACTGGAAGTGTAGCTCAGGGGTAGAAGGCTTGCCTAGCATTTGCAGGGCCCTGTGTTTGATCTCTAGCCCTGCAAAAAAAAAATAACAAAAGAAAAAGGAGTAATACCAGGACAGAGAAGGAATGTTGGGGTGGACAGAAGAGAACCAAAAGAATGTGAAGTGTCATCAGGTCAGATATACATAAAGACCATGGGATTATGAAATTAGGTAATACTTGGGGGCTTATGGTAGTGGTGGTTTTCTTGTTTTGTTTTGCTTTTTAAGTTTTGAAATGTAACATGCATTCAGAAAAGTACAGAAAGCCCTGGTATACAGCTCAATGAGTTTTTACACACTCCTGTAACGGATACCTGGAATAAGATGCAGACATCACCAGCACCCCAGAAGCCCTTTGTCACACTTCTCTAGTCATTACCCAGTCCTCCATGAGTGACCTGACTCCTAATACCACAGAATAGTTCTCCCTGTTTTTTTACTTCATATACCTGGAATCATACAGTCTGGACTTCTTTGTATCTGCCTTCTTCCATTCCACATCATGTTTATGAGATACATCTATTATGTTATATATATAGTCCATTGTCATTATGGTATGATATTCCATTGTATAAATAAACCACAGTTTATCATTCAATTATTGATGAACATTTGGGTTGCTCCTAGTTGGGTTATCACAAATAGTGCCACCATGAACATTCTTGTCCATGTCCTCCCATGATTATAACTCTACCTAAAAGTCCAGATTGGTTTAAAGTCAAGAAAGGTGTGCATCAGGTCTGTACGCTTTCCCCGTATTGCTTCAATTTCTATGCTGAGCAAATAATCCGAGAAGCTGGACTTTATGAAGAAGAATGCAGCATCAAGATTAGAGGAAGACTCATTAATAGCCTGCATTATGCAGATGACACAACTCTACTTCCTGAAAGTGAAGAGGATTTGAAACATTTACCAATGAAGATCAAAGAGCATAACCTTCAATATGGATTGTGACTCCACATCAACAACTGGGTCAATATGCAACTTCAAAATAAATGGAGAAAAGATTGTTATCCAAGATTTTGCTTTACTTGGTTCTATAATCAACACCCGTGGAAGCAGCAGTCAAGAAATCAAAAGATGCATTGCTTTGGTAAAGACTGTGGCAAAAGACCTCTTTTTTTTTTTTTTTTTTTTTTTTTTT
>VMDO01041270.1:0-11321 GCA_007922755.1 Pedetes capensis
AGGCCAGGGACCCAGAAGCCCCGTGGACTTTGTGGGCAGGTGTCAGGAGATGTGGCGTCTGCTGAGCACATCCAAGCCGTGGGGGGATTGTGGTGTGTGGAGAGGGGACCTCCAGGTGCTGCAGTCGCCTGAGGAGATGCTATTGGTCTGCTAAGCGCTTCTGTGAGCAAGCACTTTGTCCTAATTGACTATCATCAAAATTCCAAGGGACCAGGGACCCTTGATGTTGTAATCCTCAGTTTTGACGTTTTGGTTGAGCGTGGTGGAGGTGACGTTGCAGGGCCTTGTGAGGGAGACGGGAGTGTGGGAAATGGCCCCTGGGGTGGACGGTACCTGGGCGTCTCAGCTCCTAGATGCACTGCCAGGTGGGTGGCTGGAAAGGACCTCTTCGAAAATGGGCCACCAGGTGAGCCCCAGGCCCATGTGTGACCGGCCTAAGGAGCCGGCAATCGTTCAGACAAGCAGGTCGCGCCCCAGGCTGCACACTGGTCCAGCCAGGCCTCCAGTTCCCCTCTGACGGTATCTTCAGGATAGATTAGACACATCCTGGGAGAGATGTGAGTACCTTGGGGGGTGGGAGCACTTAGGCTGGAGGGATACTCTAAGGCACAGCGTTGTTTTGAGGGGTGGGACCAAAGAATTCCTTCCTGGAGATCATTTTCACTTCATCACACCATATGCAGAGTGCCAACATGCTGGCTGGGCATGCGTGGAGTACGAATGTTTGAACAGGTGTCTCTTGGTGAATCCATCCACATTATAAAAAAAAAAAAAAGAATGCTGCGTTTCAGTGATTTGGTCTGGGTGGCAGCATCATGGCGAAGGCTCCAGTTGCCTGCCATCTTGACCCAGTGGGTCTCTAGGTGTCTTCTGAGCACAGGGCGGGGCATCAACCAGTGCTTTGTACTGCGTCGGGGGTGCTGGTGAAGGAGCCCCCTGCTCTCCAGCACAGTCAGCTCTGTCACACACCTGAGCGATGCTGCGAGTACCCGGAGTAAAAGTATCTCCCCCGGGAGCAGTCTGATCCGCCTTTAACCTTGTCCTGTCCAGACTGTCAATGCTGGGCCTGGGACTCCAGGTTCAGATTCTAGGTGCTGGATAATCACGTGGGACAGGAGGGGAAAGCCCCGAACCTCTCAAGCTCCTCTGAATGCTCCACACAGGAATGACACCTCCTGGCTCTCCACAAGTGGAGTGCTTTGTGCCTGATTCCAGCACTGAAGGGACACTCGGAACAGCATGGGCACAGTGGTGGCATCCCATGAAATTTTCTATTTTTTATTTTTATTTTTTGCGGTACTGGGGGTTGAACCCAGGGCCTCGCGCTTGTGTGTTCTGCAAGTGCTGGACCACTGAACTGCACCCCCAGCCCAGTTTTTTACTTTTTGAGACGGAGTCTTGCTAAATTATGCAGACTGTTTCTGGTTTGGAACTTGGGATCCTCCTGCCTCTGCCTCCCACGCCGCTGGATTACAGATGTGTGCCACCGTGCCTGGCTTGGAATTTTCTCTTTTTGAAAAGCCTCTGCTCCTTTCTACAGATCAAAGATGCTCCCCTAGCAAACAACATCTTGTTGTTGCTTTTAGGTGCCGTGGAGTTGTGTCTGACTCATAGCGACCCTCACAGGGTTTTCAATGGCTGATTGCTTCGGGATTGCCTTGGGAGTGGATTGCCAGGTCCTTCTCCCATTTTGTGGAGCTGGGAATTGAACCCAGGACCTCAGAGACTGCAGCGCAGCGCTCTACCAACTGAGCTAAACCCCAGCCCCAAGGACTCTGTTAGGCCCAGCAATTTGATGCTTCTTCACAAAGGATGAAAGTCTTACTTTGTTTCAAAAGGAATGCGCATCTAGTTGAGGCACCGGTCAGTGGAGCAGAGTGAAGCAGGTAGAAAGTCAGCCATGAATGTGAAACCATTCTGGAGGGGTGGCCTGAATCCACAGAGAAGATCGACAAAGAAGATGGTGAGTGTTGCTGTAAGCTGCGTGCACATGCATGTGTGTGCCTGCATGCACGGGTGAACATGCATGAGCACGTGCCTAGGACATGTGTGCCTGGGGTGGGGGGGGAGGGGTGGGATCACCCACCACATCTCTTCCTTGCAATCCTTGCAAATGCTGTGAATGCGCCTTGGCTTCCTCCTCTGTGAAACACCCAGGGAATTTGTGTTAAAAGCCAACCTGAAGCGGACACCATGGTGAACACCTGTAATCTCAGGGACTCAAGAGGGGGAGGCATAAGGATTACAGGTTTGAGGGCAGAAGCAGCCTGTGTGACTTAGTGAAACCTTGTCTCCAAATAAAAATAATTTAAAAGGGGTGGGGGGTAGGAGTGTGGTTCAGTAGTGGAGCGCTTGCTTAGCATGCACAAGACCCTGGGTTCAACGCTCCAGTACAAACAAACAAACACAAAGAGATACCCACTACAACAAAAGTAAAACAGGCTGAAAAATCAGTACTTCATATGCAAGTTCTATTTTTAGTGATTCTTTTCTTGGTTCTGTGTCCTTCTTGTTATTGGATGCTGTCAAGTTGAATTTGACTCATGGTGATTCTGTACAACAGAAGGAAATACTACCCAACTGTGTGCCATGTACATGACCTTTTTACACTTGAGCCCAATGTTGTAGCTACTACACTTCTCCTTTTGAGTTGTGCCACATCAGCAAAAGAAGGCCCCAAGGACTTTACTCCACTCCCGTTATTATGGTCAACTGTACTTTGAGGGGGCACCTCTTCCCCGGTCATTTCTTGAATGCCTTCCTGCCTGGGGAGCTCATTCTCTGGCACTATATTTGATAGTGCTTCTCTGCGATTCACAGGATTTTCAATGGCTAATTGTTTCAGGGAGCTGGGGTTTAGCTCAGTTGGTAGTGCTGCTCTGTGGTCTCTGAGGCCCTGAGTTTGATCCCTAGCACTGCAAAAATGGGAGAAGGACATGGCCATCCACTCCGGAAGCAATCAGCCATTGAAAACCCTATGAAGCTCACCATGAGTCAGACGTGACTCTGCGGCACCTAACTACAACAACAATTGTTTTATGAGTGGGCTGCTGGGTCCTTTTTCCTAGTATATCTTAGTCTGGAAGCTCAGCGGAAGCCAGTCCACCAGGAGTGGCCCTGCTGCAATCTCAAATACTGATGGCATAACTTTCGGCATCACACTGACATGCAAGCTGCCACAGCATGGCAAGCTGACAGACACGTGGGGAGGGAGCCTCTGTATTCTAGAGACACCATAATCAAGCAGGAGACATGCACGAGGGGATTCATAACAGCAAATTTTAGAAATAAGACACCTGTCCATCGATAGGGGGTTCAGTAAATAACTGGTAATATACTTGTAGGCCTGGGATTTAGCTCAGTTGGTAGAGCACCACTCTGCAGTCTCTGAGTTACCGAGTTCCATTCCCAGCACCACAAAAATGAGAGAAGGACGTGGCAATCCGCTCCTGTGGCAATCCCAAAATAATCAGCCATTGAAAACCTTATGAAGATCTCGATGAGTCGGACTTGACTTGATGACACCTAACAACAACAATACACTTGTGAAGTTATTAAAACGAGTGACTTAGATTTACCTGCATTCACGTGGATGAGTCTTCTATACCAAATGCTCAATCGGCAGAGGAATGTTTGTGTGATGTTGAATTTAAAAGCATTTAAAGACATGAAGAGTTCATATGCAGTGCAGCGTGAGAAAGGAGCAGAGTGAGAATCACCGCAAGGAGTGCCCCCAGCCTCTATGGAGAGAAGTGGGGGATTGTGGCAGGGAGGGCAGGTGCACATGTGTGTTTATTATATCATTGCTTATTTCTGGGCTATTTGATAATGGTAAATCTCTATGACTCATTGTGACGCAGGTGTACATTCTAAATCGAATGGATGAAAAATTAAAAGTCCAAAGAAGCCAGGGGTGCTACTGGTATTAAGTTTTCCATGCAAATCGTGAATGTGAAATTGAGAAAATGTTTATATTTTGGAGAACAATAAAGGCCTCATCAGCCACACCACTGGAGCGGGGAGATGACCCCTGCCATCAAGAGGACGGCTGCCCTCAGCAATGCCCTCCCTGTGAGGTGGGGAACCAGCAGGGATCCACCCTGAAGTTGGTTGGTTTTATTCCGTGGTCACCCCAGCGATGTCAGTGTTCCCAGCTAGTGTGCAAAGCAGCTCCTTGACCTGGGCTGTGCTAACCCAGAAAGAGCTCTGTGCTCACCTGTACACGACAGGCTTCCTTCCTTCCTTCCTTCCTTCCTTCCTTCCTTCCTTCCTGTTCCTTCCCCTTTCTTTTCTTCTTTCTTTCTTTCTTTTTCTTTCCTTTTTCTTTTCTTTTCTCTTTTTTAAGGTACTGGGGTACTTGGGGGTTGAACCCAGTGCCTCACACTTGTGTGCTTTGCAAATGCTACACCACCTGGCCCACTTTTTTACTTCTTATTTTGAAACAAAGTCTTGCTAAGTTACACCAGCTACCTCTGGTCTCGAACTTGAGATCCTCCTGCCTCAGCCTCCCAAGTTGCTGGGATCACAGGTGTGCACCTCCACATTCGGAATGCTGTAGGTTTCTAGAGATCCTCATGGAAGCCCCTTCCCTACTTTGCCCAGGGGTCAAAGCTGTGGCTCCTCCTCTCCCCACAGGGTGCCCATATGGCCATGAGTTCTGGGGGCTGCCACGCAGGGGGCTGTCACCAAGAAAGGAGGCAGGTGGGCTTGCTGAGCTCAAGGTACTTGGCCAGAGCTCCTCAGGGACACCGCTTGTGAATCTCAGGGAACAGTCAAAGTCTTTAGAGCAAGAGTTTTTAATATGATTTTTATCTTTCCTCCCATTTCAGTCCCTTCAATTTCTTTAAAAAGCGCATCTTGCTGAAGTCCACCATGGGTGAAATTTTTGTGTCCCGTGGCCTGTTTTATCCTCCTGAAAACAGTGGAAAAGTTAGACAGGGTTCTTTTGGAGGACGATGTTACTGTTTATCAGCAGTTATTGTCTGGTCACGTGAGCATCTATTTGTGTCTACAATCGTTCATCAGACATAATTTTTAGTTGTGTATGTTTTTACAGGAAATACACATCAAGATATCAAAGTAAAAGATCAGCCGAGTGACGGATTGTTGTTGGGCTGCTCTGTACCGTTGTGTGCTAAGTGAACTCAGCCGGACCCACAATGTGACCTGGCCTTGTGGAGATCAGCACTGGCCAGCCCACGCTGGGGCACAGCAGACCCCAGCCATAGGGAGAGGTGTCGGGATGGGTTTGGGGCTGGGGCAAGAGGCTACCTGCCCTTACTGCCACAGAGCAGCTAGTAGTGAAAATGGGTCATTGTTGATCAACAAAATAGGCATGTAACAGGCCAAAGAATGTGTTGGTTTATTTTTCTCAGTGACTCAAACAAAATATAAGTACTTAAGCATAGCCCCACTGTTTTTCTGCCTGCAACGGTAGCCCTGTGGCATCCAATCCCATCAGATCTCGGAAGCTAAGCCAGGTCTGGCCTGGTTAGTACTTGGATGGGAGACCGTCTGGGAACACCAGGTGCTGTAGGTTTAGGAGACGGACCTGGCAATCCACTCCCAAAAACCAATCTGCCATTGAAAACCCAATGAACAGCAGAGAAGCACTGACAATAGTGTTTTGCCTGTTGTACGTAGGGTCGCTATGAGTTGGACACCAACTTGGTGGCACCTAACAATAACAGCAAAGTTAGGCAGGCTGCCTCTGACCTCGAACTTGTGATCCTCCTGCCTCTGCCTCCTGATTTGCTAGGATTACAGATGTGAAACACCGTGCCCAGCCTTTTTTCGTCTTTCATATCTGAAATTCTGTACACATTAAACAATTCTATTCTCCCCTCAGCCTTTGTCAGCCATGATTCCACTTTTTATCTTTATAAATTTAACTACTTAGTTGTGTTGTGTGAGTAGAATCATACAATATTTGGGTTTTGGCGATGGGTTTATTTCACTCAGCCTAATATTTTCATCACCGATTTGACAGCACCTAACAACAACAACAACAACAACAACAACGACATTTTCAAGTATCAAAATTTCCTTATTTTCAAAGGCTAAGACTCCACTGTACTTCCACCTCTTTTAGTTAATTAATAAGTTCGTTATTTGCATATGGTATGACTCATTTCATTGTGGGATTTTCATATAATTGCATCTTGTACTTTGCACTGTTTCCTCCCTCTTTACCTCCTTATGTTGCTTTCTGCCCTTTGGCATGTCCTGACTCCTCCCCCTCCTACTTGTCCCCTCTTCCTTCCACCTTGTTGTTGTTGTTGTTAGGTGCCGTCGAGTCGGTATCCGACTCATAGCGACCCTCATAGGGTTTTCAATGGCTGACTGTTTCGGGATTGCCTTGGGAGTGGATTGCCAAGTCCTTTTCCCATTTTTGTGGTGCTGGGAATTGAACTCAGGTCCCCAGAGACTGCAGCGCAGTGCTCTACCAACTGAGCTAAATCCCAGCCCTTTCCTTCCACATTAGTCTCCTTATATTTTCTAATCTCAGATACATACAATTATATATGTATATATAAGCATGTATTTCCTTCAAGGTAGATCTAGCTTCTCCCTACGAGTGAAAAACAGGCAGTATTTCTCTTTCCAACATCTTTTAAAATGAGTACATAGTATTGGTTTTGCAGGTGTACCAATTTGTTTAACTCCCTCTATTTTTAGATGATTGGTTTATTTCCATTTTTGGCCTATCATACACAGCACAGCAGTGAATGCTTTCATAGCTACATAGTTGTTCATGTAGTGACTTTCCCTGTAGACTACATTCCTAAATGGAATGGGAATTGTGAGTGAAATGGTCTGGCCACACAGTGATAAAGCTCTAGCCTCTCACTTTGGTAAAGGGCAGCCCCTCCCCTAGCTGGTCTCTGATGTCTGAAATGCCACCTGTAACAATTTACCCTATTCTCACTAGCTCCCCAATGATAGTTACCACCCTTCTTAAAGAATGGATCCAAATGGCTGCCACTGTAGGCTGATTTAGTCTCTTGTTCTGTTTCCTCAGTGGACCAAGGACTTAGGATGGGAAAAGAGAAGAACATTTCTGGACAGTGTCATACATTGTTGTTGTTGTTGTTGGGTGCCGTCCAGTCGAGTCCGACTCATAGTGACCCTCATAGGGTTTTCAATGGCTGTTTCAGGATTGCCTTGGGAGTGGGTTGCCATGTCCTTCTCCCATTTTGCAGTGCTGGGGATTGAACTCGGGACCTCAGAGACTGCAGAGCAGTGCTCTACCAACTGAGCTAAATCCCAGCCCCTGTCATCCGTTACCAGGCCTTTTTATACTATTTCTTCAACAGCCTCTCTGTCTCCTGCCTTTTGGCTCAATCTTCCTCTTTTAATTTAATTTTCCCTTCTGAGATACTTTAGTTCTTCGGAAGAGTGGTAAAGGTAGCACCGAGTCCTCTTCATTACCCAGCAAGCTTTCGCGTTAAAATCTGACATCACCACCTACCTTTGCCCAAACCGAGAAACTTACACTGGCACCGCACTGTTAACTGAGCTATGCTAGGGACCATCTGGATGCCACCAGTGTTCCCGGATGTCCTTCTCTCAGCCCCCAGACCCAATACAGGACTCCATGCTCTGTTTACTCGTCATGACTTCTTCCTCCCTTCAGGCCTGTGACGGTCTCTGGCCTCTCCATGCCGCTGTGGCTCTGATGGTTATAGAGAAAACTGGCCAGGTGTTTGGAGACTCCCTTCGTTTGGGTCCATGTGGTGCTTTCGCGTGGTTGCGCTGGGATTGTGGGCTCTTGAGAGAAGGTGGTGGGGGTGGAATGTCCTCACTGCCTCCTGTGAGGGACGCATCATGCCTGAGGGTAACTTGGGCCACCCCAAGTTGGGGGTGGTGCTTGCAGACCTCCCCCCTTACGAAGTGGTCATTTCTCTGTTGTTCTTCCATTGCTTTGATGTGGTCGCCACGTTCATCTCCTGCTCAAGGGGAGGGGAAAGGACATCCACTTCCAGGAGGAGGAATGTGTTCATCACTAGGATTAATAAATATTTGGGGAGTAGGTACTTTGAGGCTCCCCAATGTGTCTGTCTGGGGCTGGGATTTAGCTCAGTTGGTAGAGTGCTGCTCTGCAGTCTCTGAGGTCCCGAGTTCAGTTCCCAGCACTGCAAAATGGGAAAAGGATGTGGCAACCCACTCCTGAGGCAATCCTGAAACAATCTGCCATTGAAAACCCTGAGGGTCGCTATGAGTCGGACACGACTCAATGGCACCTAACAACAACAACGTGTCTGTCAGCTGGTCACGCTGTGGGGGCTTGCGTGTTGCTGTGATGTGAAAAGCTGTGCCACTTGTATTTCAGATACCAGCAGGGCCACCCATGGTGGACAGGTTTCAGCTGAACTGCCAGACTACACTAGATACACCAGGGAGTGTATACACTAGAGAGAAAGACCTAGCAGCCCACTTCTGAAACAATAAACTATTGAGAACCCTACGAATAGCAGAGAAGCACTGTCAAACATGGTGCCAGAAAATGAGCCCCCTGGGCTGGAAGGCATTCAAAAGATGACTAGGGAAGGGTTGCCTCCTCAAAGCAGTTGTTATTAGTAGTTGTTGTTGCCATTGAGTCGAGTCTGACTCATAGTGACCTGATGTACAACAAATGAAACACTACCTGACACTGTGCTATGACTGATACTCACATCAGTGCTTCTCTGCCATTCATAGGGTTTTCAATGCTGGATTGTTCTTTTGGGAGTGGGCTGCCAGGTCCTTCTCCCAAGCCTACAGCATCCAGTATTCCAAGGCAGTCTCCCATCCAATTACTAACCAGATTGGACCCTGCTTAACTTCGGAGATCTGATGAGATGGGACACCAGGAGGCTACAGCTGTAGGCAAGAATGGCTTAAAAAGCCCTTCGGACCTCCTTTTGCAGATGTGGCATGACTCAGAATGAGAAGAAACATAATGTCTGCAGCAGTGGGCTCAAACACAAAAAGATCATGTGCATGGCACAGTGTTGGGTAGTGTTTTTTTCTGCCATACTTAGGGTTGCTATGAGTCAGGTCCAACTGGATGGCACCCAACAAACAAAAACTGTAGGCTATGCCTCCATCCTTTCTCTCCTTCAAATTTCACCCACTCATTTTAGCATTTGTGATGGCTAGTCTTCAATGCCGACTTGACTAGATTGAGAGATGCCTAGGATTAGTAACAGACATCTGTGGATTTTTCTGTGAGGGCATTTCCAGGGAGGATTTACAGTCTGAACAGGAAAACAATGGAGAAAGATCCACCCTGCATACAATTTGGTTCTCTCCCGTGGATGGTGCTCCAGGAGGTGTGGGGGGCAGGTTTGAACTCTTCCAAAGCAGAGCATGTGCGTCTGATTGCCGCTGCCCGTGGACATCAGACTATAGTTTCTTCCCCTTCAACGCAGATTCAATACCAGACTTTCCAGGGAGCTTCCAGACTTGTGTCAGACAGAGACACTGCAGGTTTCCAGCTCTTTGGAATGAGCAGCTGCGGACCTTTCTGCAGATGTCCATGGGGAGCCACTCTGCCCCCTAGCAGGTAGCCTAATCCAATGAATCCCCCTTTATTATATCTATGTTGTTGTTGTTAGGTGCCGTTGAGTCTGTATCCAACTCATAGCGACCCTCATAGGGTTTTCAATGGCTGACTGTTTCAGGATTGCCTTGGGAGTGGATTGCCAGGTCCTTCTCCCATATTATACCTATATCTGTATCTATCTATATCTATATCTATATCTATATCTATATCTATATCTAGGGCTGGGATTTAGCTCAGTAGGTAGAGTGCCACTTTGCAGTCTCTGAGGTCCTGGGTTCAATTCCCAGCACAGTAAAAATGGGAGAAGGTTATGGCAATCCACTCCTGAGGCAATCCCGAAACAATCAGCCATTGAAAACCCTATGAGGGTCCCTATGAGTCAGACACTACTCAACAGCACCTAACAACAACATATGTATAACTATTATCTATATCTATATCTATATCTATATCTATATCTATATCTATATCATCTATGTCTGCGTCTATATCTATGTGTATGTCTATATCTGTATCTATAATAAAGTATTCTATTCTATTAGGCCTGCACCTATAGCCCTGTGGCATCCGATCCCGTTAGATCTCAGAAGTTAAGCAGGATTGGGCCTGGTTAGTACCTGGATGGGAGACAGCCTGGGAACACCAGAAGCTGTAGTCTGGGAGAAGGACCTGGCAACCCCCTCCCAAAAATCAATCTGCCATTGAAAACCCTATGAACAGCAGAGAAGCACTGACAATAGTGTTTCCCCTGTTGTACAAAGGGTCACTATGAGTAGGATACGGACTCAAGGGCACCTAACAACAACAATAACATTCTATTAGGGGCTGAGGTTTGGCTCAGTTAATAGAGTGCCACTCTGTGCTCTCAGAGGCCCTGGTTCCAATCCCCAGCACCACAATAATGGGACAAGGACATGGAAATCCACTCCTGAAACAATCCTGAAACAATCAGCCATTGAAAACTCTATGAACAGCAGAGAAGCACTGATTTAGTGCCAGGCATGGCACAGTGTCAGAGAGTGTTTCATCTGTTGTACGTTGGATCGCTGTGAGTCCTACTCAACTCAACAGCACCTAACAACAACTCTGTCCTATTGATTCTGTTCCTTTGGAGAATCCCAACTTAGGCAGCATTTCTGGTGGACCTCACTTGCAACAACCCCGCCCTGTGTTATTCTTGTGGCGACTTTCTAGTCCTTTGTTCCTTCTACATTTGCTGCTTGGAATTTTTAAAGTAAGACTTGTCCTATTTCCTATTTATTTTTCAATCATGTATTTGTATCCGTATGTCCTCTGAAATGTTTATTTTATTCTCTGGGTTACAATCTACCACTCTCCTTATTTATCTTATTGCTCAATTTGTTCCAGCTCTAGCCACTGGGAGACTTTTTCAGGTTCACTCCTGTTATCTTTCAAAATGCTCCCAACTTGTTATTTCGATTCTTCCTTGGACGCTTTCTTGATTTCTAGCGCTACAAAATGTTCCTGCTTAGCTTGTAGCTACCTTGGCTCTGTCCTAGAATTGGCCACTACCTCCAGGGAATTGCAGCTCTGTGTTTTGGAAAATGGTGTTCAACTTTTACATTGCTGGTGGAGCTGTAAATTGGTGCAACCACTATGGAAATCAGTATGGAGGTACCTCAAAAAACTAAAAATAGAACTACCATATGACCCAGCTATAACACTATTGGGAATTTACCCAAAGGGAGATGAGTCATCATACCATAGAGACACCTGCATCTCCATGTTCAATGCAGTGCTTTTCACAATAGCA
>VMDO01041271.1:0-11325 GCA_007922755.1 Pedetes capensis
CATCCAAGTGTGTCAGAAATTGAGCCCTGGAAATTGGCAGTAGAAGTAGCCCTGAGAGAGATCCAATATGCTGTGTAGGTCCATCATACATACATGGGCTACCTCCAGCAACATGTGTCTCTGCAAATGCAGTAGATCAAAGTGCACTTAGATTTAGTATACTTATGTGTTCTTCTTTATTTGATAATAATATCCTATTAAATCAAGAATTATGCTTGAAACAATGAGCACTCCAAATATTTGAAAGTCTTTGAAACTATTAATAATAATGTAACTCTAAGATACAATACAATTTTAAGGCCAGATTCATGAAAAGTCAACAAAGATGATGCTCAGAAAATAATTTTTGCACAGTGTAGTTGAATATTTGGTCATTTTACTATTACAAATGAAAATATCAAATGTTTTCATAGTTTAATGGCTTTTTGTTTACTCAAATGGAATCCAAGTATAAAAAATTATGCACATCAAACACTTTAATGAATTGTGAAAGGTGAGAATGATCATATAAATTATTTTAAATATTTTATAGGTAAATATATAATAATATACAATAATATCACTGAATATGAGAATATCATGAATAGTTTTAAATATTATGAATATTTAAATTTTATTTATTTGAAATATGATTAAAAGTTGCTTAGACTAACTTGCATATAGAAGAATGGAAATAATTGGAAAAATACATATAATAAAAATATATAAAAGAATGAAGACATTGAAGAAAATAAGACATAACAGACTTGAGGGCTGTGACTAATGATGGAAGGACAAGATAAGTTGTGAGCTCCATCTCTACCTTTGCTTCATGGCATTTCTTCCAGATCTGAGCAAAAAAGCAAAGTTAATCCAAGTAGGATGTAATAATCTTAAAGGGCTGAAAGAACAAATATCAGAGTCTGGGGACTGTAAAATGGCTGACAGTAAGGGAGAAAATCCTAGAGAAAATAGAAAAGAAAGAATTAACTGTAAACACTGATTATAGATCCCCCACAAGCTATAAACTCAGCATGTGCAGAGCATGTGTCCATCAAGCTTAGCAGAAAAATCCAACTGGGAAGAGTTGAGAAGAATGTTCAGCACTTTCTGAAGAGAAAAATTGTTGAAACTCTGCAACATAGCAGTGGAGTGGTAATTACAGTTAGCTTTCATTTGAGAGTCCATAACAGCCAATCCCTGGAAGAACTGGCTGGGGTCTATCCATAAGAAACACATCCTAATACTAAACTTAAGACAAAGCCTCGATCTGAAATTTAAGCCTGTCTGGAGAAATATGATTCATCTACCCCTGTCCTGCCTCTCTGTCTCTCTTTCTCTCTTAAACCACAACATTCAACATCCATAGACAAATTTTGAGACCATTTTTTTAGTATATAAAAGCAGAACATTTTTTAAAAGTAAGGAATATAAAACAAGAAAAAGAAAAATAGTATTTGTGCAGGTGATTTGAATATTGATAATACCTTGCAGAGAAGAAACAGATGAGGGTGAAGGACACAGCCCAGTGGTAGACCATTTGTCTGTCATCCATGGGGCCCTGAGTTCAATCCATCAGTATGAGAGAGAGAGAGAGATAGACAGATGAAGTTACTAAAATAATTTATTTAACCCCCCAAAATAAAGAATCACTATAGTCAATTGGAATCATAGTTGGAGATTATGGCTCACCTCTCAGTAACTGAGAAAATAATCAGACAAAAATAAAATCATTAAGAATATAGATTTGAACAATATGATTAATCAATCTGACATGATTTACCCCTATACAACATTATACTCAATAACCTCAGCTTATGAATATTTTCAGGGGCACTTGGGACATTTACTAAAATAGACAATAAGCAGTGCTGCCATAAATGGACTATTTCCAGGTTTCAAAGAATTAGATAATATATTTTCTCTAAATATAGTGACTTAATATAAGAGAATACCTAATAAAGACAACTGAAATATCCCCAAACATTTGGAACTTAAATTGTATGTTTCTAAATAACCCATAACACAACAATTAGAAAATATTTTGACTTGAATGATAAATCAAATTTCACCATCAGGACTGCTGGGATGTGACTAAGGGCTTGTAAAGCCACTTACAGCCATCAGTAAATATACTAGGACAAAGTACAGGAGGAAGAAAATGGGAACAGAATAAGTGCTGCGGTCCAGCCGGGTGAAGGGGAGAACCGAGGATGAAGGAGACGAAGAGGCCAAGACTGATGGTCTTGAGCAAAACTTTATTCTCTATACTCATGCTTATATAGTAACTCAAGGAGATACTAAAAATAGCTCACATAGGTAACTGCAGTGCAATGGACTTTGTAACAGTCATAAGGTTTACAATCAGCTTAGTTAGCATTCCAGTAACAGATTAATCCTAAAGATACAATCAAGGAACAAAGTTCAGATCTATACTCATGTTAATATAGTAACTAAAAGAGACAATCAAGGAACAAAGTTCAACAGAGCCTCTGATGTGCTGTTTCCTCATTCCACAGGTAGCAGAGCTTCCTGCTATGGTCACGTCTGTCACGTAGCCATTTATGCAGGCATTGCCTTTTAACTCATGTCAGGCCTATGACTCCCGACAAATAAGAAAATAATTTAATATAAAAATATAAAAATATTAACAGCCAAATTTAGTTCTTTGAAAACATTAACATGTAGCAATACTGATTAAGAAAGGAAGAAAATCAGCCAGGCCTGTAGGGACATATGAGTAATCCCAGCAGTCAGTAGGCTGAGATCAAAGGATCATGAGTTTGAGGCCAACCTGGCTTACATATTGAATCCAATGCCTACATAGTGAGACTCTGTCCAAAAAAATAAATGAATAAATAAAAAGAACAACAACTTATGTTTTTGAAGTCTAATTTATAACCAAATATGTTTTAAATAAGTAAATAATTGTTGATGTTGTTGTTGTTAGGTGCCGTCAAGTCGGTATCTGACTTACAGTGACCCTCATAGGGTTTTCAATGGCTGACTGTTTCGGGATTGCCTTGGGAGTGGATTGCCAGGTCCTTCTCCCATTTTTGCGGTGCTGGGAATTGAACTCAGGACCTCAGAGACTGTAGCTCAGTGCTCTACCAACTGAGCTAAATCCCAGCCCTAAGCAAATAATTATCTAATATAAATATTAGAAGTCAAATATGGAAAACAATAATAATTGAAGGGACATAATTTGCATAATTTATTTTATTCTTCTATATTCCTGTAGGAGTAAGAAAACATTGCTTACATGTAGACAAGTTTTATATCTTCATTATAAAAATTAAAATGATTAAACTGAAAGAAACTGGACTTTTCATCTCCAATCCAGTCGAAATATAAAAATGCAATAAAAATGTGATTAATCCTAAAGAAATCAAATAAGAGAAAGAAAAATATATATAAAAGTCAGGATGAACAATAACTCAAAATAAGGCTTTGAAAATATTTACAAATATCTCAGTAACAACACAAAGCAAAGGGATAAAACCCATCAGTTAAAGAACAGAGCTTGTCAAATTTGATTTAAAAAATGAGCAATATTTCAGCTGATAACTTAAATATCAGAAGGACAAAAGGTCAATAACAATTATTTCATTTGAGTGTAAACACTGAGGAAATTATGTCCATATCTGGCTTTAAGTTCAGTTCTAAATCATTGAAAGTATCCATTATAAATTTCTTCCATAGACTTTTAATTTGAATTAATTCCCATTCAGCATTCCAGTTATAATGATCATGAATTTCTTTGGTATTCATTGTAATATCACCAATTATCATAAAAGTGTTTGCTGTTTGTTGAAATATCACTGATCATAAACGATTCATCTGACATATAATAGGACATCTCGTGAAGATTCTTTCCCCAGAACTGTAATTTAACATATGCCAATGCATTACTTAATGATATTTGAAAGTCATATTTTACTCTTATTAAGAAATATGTGTCACCTACTGACTCTGGATAAGACAGTCATATCACAAGATCCTGTTAGCTGGACAGATGTGTGTTAAATGACACTTTATTTTTCATCTTCAGAAGGAATAAAATACTCATATTCATTATAGAAATACAGTCCAGGCTTCATCTTTATGAATTTGTAATTTGTTTATATCTACATTTGGCTTTGTAGTACTTTGGCAATAATTCATTTAAAAATATATATTGACTGTATGTGGGTTAATTTACTTGAATTATTTTTCTTTTCACATTTTATGTTTGTATGTAGATCAACATTCATGAGGAAGTTTAGCAAATTTAGTTAAAATTCCACTGTCATGTTGTAAATTCATATAAAACTCTGAATATATTTATTTACTATTATGGTTGCCACAGTACTTGCATTGGAATGCTATGTAGGAAATTGGCTTCAATTATGCCACATTTCTCTGAACAATTACTTTCTTATGAAATGTAAGTGAAACTCAGAGCCCTTGGTTTCCAAATAGTCCTTGTTAATATTTCTTTCATAAATTAGGAGTAATAATATAATTTCCAGTTTGAATCCATTTTATAGCCATTACTAACAATTTCTATTTTATATATGTAATTGTACATAAAATTAAGGAAATGTTACACACCTGGTCAGATGTGCATATTGACAATTTATGAAGGATTTTTACATCATTTATTACCTTTGTTCATAACTTGGTATTTCTTTCCATGCAGTTGCTCTTCTTCCTGAATGAAATTCAAATAGTTATTGATTAAAAATTGAAAATATATGATCAAAATATCTAAAACTCAATTTTGCAAAATATTTCCTGTTGGGGATTTTTAAAATGCACCCCATAACTAGGGTCCCTCATACTAGCATGAGGGACTGGCCTTTAGCTGACACCAGAGCCGCATTCCACTCACTCATTCCTACCCCTCCCATCGAGTGAGCAAAGATGGCTCCTGACCAGCCTGACCAGCCTCAATCACCTCAATTTTGATTGGCTACCCCTAGCATATCAGTTAAATAACTGCCCCTAGCTGGCAGGTATAACAGTTCACCTGCTGTACCTGGCAGAAATGTGCCCTGATTGGCTAACCCCAGTACATGCCCCCCTCCAGGACCCTATATAAGCAGGGCTTTTGGACCCCCTTTCACCCCACCACTGTTCTCCGTCCCTCAAGTGAGTGCTGCCTGGACCCCATCACCTTGATCCAGCACTCCCCAATCCAGCAGAAGCTCTCCAAGCAAGCATACGTGTCAAGACCGGGGGCCGTGAAGCACCGAAGGCTACAGGCAAGTCATGAAGAGCCCCCCAATTCCTCCCATCCTTGGGAAGGAGGAAGGCAGAGAAGTTGAGCTGTGAGAGTCAAGACCACCGGACCTCCAGCCCAGGGGAACACCACCTGCTTGTAGCTGTGCCTTTAAGGCTGAGCTGTACCACCTGTGAGCCTGCAGCATTCTATGTTGCAGGCTTAGAGCTAGCACTTGAGCACTTGACAGGGGTTGCTTGCTTGTTGCACCCCACTTGGAGAGTAAACCAATAAACCTTCCCTTTCCTGTTTCCTGCTGAATGTCTCCCGAGGTCCTTCTTTGGCACCTCCGGCCACCACACCAACCCAGTCCTGTGGGTCCCCAATACCCACTTGGTGTCAGGGCAAGGCTCTGACCTCTGCTGGGCCTGGGCTGAACCCTAACAATTTCCCAAAGAAAGGCCTAAATATGTTTTTTTTTTTTTGCCTTATTGTATCTTTGTTTCCTCTTTTGTAAAGTATATAGTTAATATTTTCTGCTAGCTGTTCACAGCACATGTCTATTCCTGGCGACTCAGCAGGCTTAAGTAGGACAATCATGAGTTCAAAGCCACAGGCAGCCTGCACAGTTTAGTAAGACATTGTATCAAAATAAAAAATATAAAAAGGGCTAGATGTGTGGCTCAGTGGTGGATCACTTGCTTAGCATGTGTGAGGCTCTGGGTCCAACCTCCCAGTACTGGGAGGAAAAATATATTTTCTGCTAAAAATAATAATTAGAAAAAGGTACAATAAACAAGTACCTTAAAGTTGAATTTCTTGAAACTGTGTATACACACACACACACACACACACACACACACATATACATATATACACACAGATACAGACACACACACACATATACATATAGACACAAACATATATTTTATGTGTAAACTGTAATGTCATTGTTGTTAGGTGCCATCGAGTTGGTGTCCGACTCATAATGACCCTATATACAACAGGTGAAACACTATTGTCAGTGCTTCTCTGCTATTCATAGGGTTTTCAATGGCATATTGATTTTTGGGAGTGAGTTGCCGGGTCCTTCTCCCAAGCTTACAGCACCTCGTGCTCCCAGGCAGTCTCCCATCCAGGTACTAACCAGGCCTGACCCTCCTTAGCTTCCGAGATCTGATGGGATCGGATGCCACAGGGCTATGTCTGCAGGCAGTTTGACCCCTAGGACTGCAAAAAGGGGAGAAGGATGTGGCAATCCACTCCTGCAAAACAATCAGCTATTGTCAACCTTATGAGGGTCACTATGAGTTGGACACAACTCGATGGCACCTAACAACAACAACATTTATTGAATTAGCATGTATACTAGTTCCCTGAGGAAGGAATCCTATAATTGTAGATTTTTAACTCATGGGGCCATCTCAGCTATATTTTCTACAAGCTGCTATTAGGTCAGAATATTCTGTGTGATGCTATCATGTGATAAAAACCAGTGCATCTCTGTCTCTGTCTCTGTCTCTGTCTCTGTCTCTGTCTCTCTCTCTCTCTCTCTCTCTCTCTCTCTACCTATCTATCATCTATCCATCGTCTACCTATCTATTCATAAAAATCCCATTGAGACTTGTGAAATGATAAACCAATGTGTGCTTTCTGTGGGTACTTAACAGAGGCACTACTGTCTCCCATTCCCCCAGGAGTGAAATAAGGATTTTGATTGACTGTCTTGCCTTTGATTGAGAAGGCATGTTCAGAGGCTTCATTTTAGAAGTTCCTAATCATAATAACCCTTGTATTATAGGCCAATGGATCAATGCAGAGATTGTGACAGGTAATTTTATTTCAATTTCATTTATTTAAGAGCCAGGAAATGATCATTGGACTGAGTGTGACTCAAATCTGATCTTTGTCAATAGTTATTACTCATTTCCTCTATGTCTGAATGTCAAAAGCCAATGTTTAGTTGTACCCTGTGACCAATCAATAATAGTCCCTGAAAGGTTTGGGAAGTCCAACTGACCTGGATCATGGTCCATAAGTATGTAATCACTTTTGTTTTTTAAGTCTCTCTAAAATATGAGGGTAATCATTACTGTATAATTATGTTATGATATAGAGTCTTTCTTGGGTACATGGCCTTGACTCTGTCAAAGGTTCTTTGACTGCAGTTATCTTAGGGCCACAAAGTATGTACAGGAAATAGTGACTCATTCCTAAAATCACTAAGCTCAGCCTCCTTATTCTTGATTCTATCTGGTTAAACAGATTGAGCAATAAATAATGTGTGTATATAGGTATATGCTATTAATTTATTGGGGCTGGGATTTAGCTCAGTGGGTAGAGCACTGCGCTGCAGTCTCTGAGGCCCTGAGTTCAATTCCCAGAACCTCAAAAATGGAAGAAGGGCCTGGCAATCCACTCCCAAGGAAATCCTGAAGCACTCAGCCATTGAAAACCCTATGAGGGTCGCTATTAGTCGGATACCGACTCGACGGAACCTAACAACAACAACAACAATTAATTTATTGATATATTGATATATATCATAATACATAAGCAGTCCGTCTATTTCTATCCTTAGAATGCCATGCTTCATTGACCTTCTCCATAGCTCTCAGCAAGCCATGTACTCTGACTGCCAATCTAACTTTGCTACTTATTATAATAGCAGCCAACTTATTACTAACTGTCCATTACTCCTAGCTGGCATCTATAATTTTCAGATTTTATCATCTCTACGGCAATCCAGAGGCAAGTGCTGTAATAGCATCCTTGCCATCAACTTTCACCTATTAAATAGAGACACTACTTTGTGGTGATCCTGTGTCCCTCTTGGTGCTTTGGTACATGTGATGTTGTCTAGGATGTCTTGGGGAGCATAGGTCTTTTGTGAGATAATTGGTTGTATATAACAAATGTATTACAACCTGTTTGATTCTCCTTTAATTAACTAAAGATTATGCTTTATTCACATTTCATTTTAACTCATGTCATTTTTTAAAAATCTTTTTCAAACTAATATGCATCAATATAATTAAAGTATAAAATGCACATGTTAATGGATTAACATGTATTGGTTTCATAGATGTTGTCTTTGTTGTTGTTGTTAGGTACTGTCAAGTTGGGTCCCAATCATAGCGACCCTATGTACAACATAGTGAAACACTCTCCAAAACTGTGTCTGGCACTGTATCAGTGCTACTCTGCTATTCATAGGGTTTTCAGTAGTTGATTGTTTTGGAGTGGGCTGCCAGGCCCATCTTCCATTTTTTCTGGTTGGTGGTGGAAATAGAACACAGGGCTTGACAACTCCGTGCATCACTCTACGAACTGAGCTACAATCCAGCTCACTGGTGTATATGTTTTTGTTGTTGTTATTGTTAGGTGCCGTCAAGTCATGTCCGACTCATAGCCACTGTCATTGGGTTTTCAATCGCTGATTGTTTCGAGATTGCCTCGGGAGTGGATTGCCACATCCTTCTCCCATCCTTGTTGTGCTGGGAATTAGACTCAGGACCTCAGAGACTGCAGAGCAGTGTTGCACCAACTGAGCTAAATGCCAGCACATTAATATATATACACATTACAAAATGTATAAATCAGGTTAAAAATGTATAAATCAGGTTAAAAATGTTAAATACTTGCTATTTCTTTATGGGAAAACTTTCAAAATCCTTTCTTCAAGCTGTTTGAAATATATAGTATACTATAACAATCTATCCCCCACATGTCTGTCAGTTTGCCACATTGTGGGGGCTTGTGTGTTGCTATTAGGCTGAAAGCTATGCCACTTGTACCTCAGATATGAGCAAGGTTACCCATGGTGGACAGGTTTTCAGCTGAGCTTCCAGACTAAGACAGACTAGGGAGTAGGACCTGGCGAGCCACTCCCAAAACAACTAGCCATTGAAAACCCTATGGATAGGAAAGAGACACTGTCAGATATAGTGCCGGAAAATGAGGCCCCCAGGTTGGAAGGCACTGAAAAGACTACTGGGGAAGAGTTGCCTCCTCCAAGTGGAGTCTACTGTGATGACTGAAATGGAGTAAAGCCCCAGGGTGCTCAACTTGCTGATGTGGCAAGACTCAAAGTGAGGAGAAACAACTGTAAACATCCATTAATAATTGGAACATGGAATGTACGTAGTATGAAGCTAGACAAATTAGAAATTGTTAAAAGAGAAATAGAGCACATAAATATTGACATTCTAGGCATCAGTGAGCTCAAATGGTCGGGCATAGGCCATTTTGAGTCAGACAATCATATGGTCTTCTATGCTAGGAATGATAAACTAAAGAGAAATGGGTTTGCATTCATCATCAAAAAAGACATTTCAAGATCTGTCATGAAATACAATGTTGTCAGTGATAGAATAATATCCATATGCCTCCAAGGACGGCCAGTTAATATGACTATCATTCAAATTTATGCACCCACCACTAAGGCCACAAATGAAGAAAGGGAAGACTTCTATCAGCTTCTGCAATCTGAAATAGATCAAACATGCAACCAAGACATACTGATAATCACTGGTGACTGGAATGCAAAGGTTGGAAACGAAGAAGGCTCAGAAGTTGGAAAACATGGTCTTGGTGACAGAAACGAAGCTGGAGATCGCATGATAGAATTTTGTCAGACCAATGACCTTTTCATTGCAAATATATTTTTTCAACACCATAAACAGAGACTATACACATGGACTTCACCAGATGGAACATACAGGAATCAAATTGAGTACATATGTGGAAATAGACAATGGAAAAGCTCTGTACAAAATTTCAAAACAAGACCAAGTGCTGACTGTGGATAAGAGCATCAACTTCGCATATGCAAGTTCAAACTGAAGCTGAAGAAAATTAGAACAAGTATACGAGAGCCAAGGTATGACCTAGAGTATATCCCACCTGAGTTCAGAGACCAAGCCAAAAATAGGTATAATGCATTAGACACAGATGATAGGAGACCAGAAGAGTTGTGGAATGACATAAAAGAAATCATTCAAGAAGGAAGCAAAAAGTTCTTAAAAAGAAAAGAAAAAAAAAAGAAAGAACAGTTACATGTCAAAAGAGACAGGAGAACTTGCCCTTGAATGTCAAGCAGCTAAAGTAAAAGGAAGGCATGATGAAGTTAAGGAACTAAACAGAAGATTTCAGAAGGCAGCTGGAGAAGACAAAAACAAATATTATAATAACATGTGCAAGGAGCTGGAGACAGAAAACCAAAAGGGAAGAACATGCTCTGTGTTTCTCAAGCTTAAAGAAATGAAGAAAAAATTCAAGCCTCGAGTGGCAGTAGTGAAAGATTCTACAGGGAAAATATTAAATGATGCAGGAAACATCAAAAGAAGATGGGAAGAATACATAGAGTCATTATACAAGAAAGAATTGGTAGATGACCAACCATTCCAAGAGGTTGCATACGAAGAGGAACCAATGGTGTTAAAGGATGAAGTGGAAGCTTCCTTGAAAGAACTGGCGAAACACAAGGCTCCAGGAATCAATGGGATACCAATAGCGATGTTTCAACAAACAGATGCAGCACTGGAGGTGTTAACATGTTTATGCCAACAGATTTGGAAAACAGCTACTTGGCCAACTGACTGGAAGAGATCCATGTTTGTGCCTATTCCCAAAAAAGGGGATCCAACTGAACGTGCAAACTACCGGACAATATCATTAATATCACACACCAGCAAAATTCTACTAAAGATCATTCAGAAGCGACTGCAGCAATACATAGACAGGGAATTACTGGAAAATCAAGCGGGATTCAGAAGAGGGTGGGGAACCAGGGACATCATTGCTGATGTCAGGTGGATATTAGCTGAAAGCAGAGAATATCAAAAAGATGTCTATCTATGTTTTATTAACTACGCAAAAGCATTTGATTTTGTGGATCATAACAAATTATGGATAACACTTTGGAAAAGGGGAATACCAGAACACCTAATTGTGCTCATGAGAAATCTGTACATGAACCAGGAGGCAGTTGTTCGAATAGAACAAGGAAACACTGAGTGGTTTAAAGTTGAGAAAGGTGTGCGTCAGGGCTGTATACTTTCACCCTATCTCTTCAATTTATACGCTGAGCAAATAATCCGAGAAGCTGGACTTTATGAGAAAGAACGCGGCATCAAGATTGG
>VMDO01041272.1:0-11321 GCA_007922755.1 Pedetes capensis
TTTTACTTTTTGAGACAGGGTCTAGCTAAATTACACAGACTCCCTCTGGTCTCGAACTTGAGATCCTCCCGCCTCCGCCTCCTGAGCTGCTAGAATTACAGTCATGCGCCACCATGCCCGGCTATTAAATGTCTTGTATCCCTCATCTATTATCAAAGATAATTTTGCTGGATATATTAGTCTAGGCTGGAGATTGTTTTTTCTTAATATTTGAATCACCTGTGCCCTTTCCTTTCTAGCTTTCAATGTTGATATGGAAAAGTCTTCAGTAATTTTTATTGGCTGTTTTTTAGAAGTAATAAGGGGCTTCTGTCTTGCTGCTTGTAGGATGGCGTCTCTGGTCTCTAATAACAACATACGAGTGATGACGTGTCTCGAGGATGATCTATTTAAGTCAGTCTTCAAAGGAGTCCTGAAAGTCTCAGTGGTGTATATATCCATTTCCTGTGCTATCTTTGGGAAGTTTTCCTTGGGGATGTCATTTACTAGGTTGTGAAGGCCTCCAGTGATTCTTTCTTCTCATTCAGGAATACCCATAATTCTCATATTTATTTTTTTCATTCTATCTGAGTTCTCTTGGAAATCTTTTTTTAAAACCTTTATCATTGACTCCATTTCTGATTGCTTGTGTTTCAGCTCATTTATGCCATCTTCTGCCTCAGAGATCCTTAGCTCTGATTCATTCAGTCTTGAAGAGAAGGATTCTTTAGCCGTGTTCAATTCTGGTAATTTGGATTGAGTATCAAGCAAAGTGGTTTGATTTTTCCTGATCATTTCTAACTGGGATGACAGAACAGCTTCCAAATTAGAAATCTTTCCTTCAATTATCTCCAGTGTATTTGTGGTATTTGTTTTTATTTCTCTTAGCATGTTTATAACCATGACTCTGAACTCCAAATAAGAGATCTCTAAGAATTGCGAGTCCTTGGAATTATTTGTTGGGGGTCTATGATCTGTGGAGCCTTCAGCTCCATCCTGCCCCTTTGTGGTTTTTGTAGGTTTATTTTGTTTGCCCATAATGTGGTCCTGGAAATAGAATTTGTCTCTCCTGATTATTTAGAACTTCTTCCTCTGTTATTCCTTTGAAATTGCGTGGTGCTGAATCTCTGGTGCTTATTAGAGTTTATGTTCTGGGTATATTCTCGGCTATTTGGTCTGTGTGGTTGACACTTTAGTCCACCAGCCCAACTCCAAGGGGGGTAAGGGTTAGGGAGGCGATAGATTTTGTTTCTCTTCTGTGGGGTGAGAAAGGGGGGGATCTGGTGATAGAAGAGGGGCAAAGAGGAGGTAGAGGACAGAGGCTAATAGAAATTACTGTCAAAATTAAAGTTAAGGTTAAGATTTAAGGGATAAACGATTAAAACAACAACACATATGTAGCTTAAGAAATAGAGAAGGAGAATAGAAAAAGGGAAGGGAGTAAAAGAAGAAAGGAAGAAAAATAGTGAAGAAAAAGAGAAAAAAGAAAAAAAAGAAATAAATCTCACACATACACGCTCTCAAACATAAATAAAAACACTTGTAGTCTGATGTGGTGTTGCACACCTGCAATCCCAGCGGCTTTGGGGTCAGAGGCAGGAGGAACGCAAGCCTAAGTTCTGTGCAACCCAATGAGACCCTGTCTCAAAAAGCAAAAAAAAAAAAAAATGTCCCAGGGGTGCAGTACGGTGGTCCAGCACCTACCAAACAAGCAGGCACAGGACCCTGGGTTCAAACCCCCATACAAAAATAATACTAATAATAAATAAAAATAATAAAAAATTAAAAATAAATAAATAAATAAATAAAATAAAATAAAATTCCAGATCTCACGCATACACGCTCCCACCTACGTATAAAAACTCTTGCAGTCAGGTGCAGTGATGCATGCCTGGAATCCCAGTGGCTTGGGGGATGGAAGCAGGAGTATTGCAAGCCCGAGAGCTGCACAACCCAGCAAGACCCTGTTTCAAAAAGCAAGAACTATGGGGTGGGGGCACAGAGTGTTGGTCTAGCTCCCACAAAGGAAGCAGGCTCAAGACCCTGGGTTCAAACCCCTGTTTAAAAAAAAAAGGAAAGCACTTCTATGTTCTTGCAGGTGGAATCTGAACTGAGGACACCCAGTTCCACCAGGTGAAGTCAATATTGCAGGATGCAGTGCTCCCTAGAGAACTCGGGGTGGCAGTGTTTCCACACAGTCCGTAGTAACAGTCGGTCTTATTGGGTAGATATGGCAAAATGCCCCATAATGACCTGGATTTAAATCCAGGTCACCGAGCGCCCAAAGGGACTGCTCCACAAAATATTCTGTGTCTATTGTATTGTTCGAGTGGAAACTGTGGGGTACTCCCTGGAGTTCTCCCTGTCCCATGTAGTTCGGGCACCAATTCCTCAAATCAGAGATTTCCTCCCCAAAACCTACAGCATGGGGGGAATATGGCTGCTATTGTGGAGTTTTTTATTGCAGGGCTTTCCACCCACTTGGGAGGACCATATCCTCTTGTGGGCGGGATGCTCTCCCGCCAGCCCAGAGGGATTCTGAAGCAGATTTTGTCGTGTGCTGTGATCGAGCTAGGAACTGCTCTGCTTGTGGCTAATTGTACCACTAGGCTCTGCCGAAAAGGAGCACTCTGTCTGTGTTGGGCTCAGTCACCTCCACAAACCCCAGATTTCTCCACAGTAAAGTGGGTTGACTTGGGCTCACCTCTGGTGTGTCTGGGATCTGGGTATATGTTTGCCCATATATCTGTGGAGATCATGTCTGTACACCTGACCCACCACAACAGGAGGGAGGGAGCTGCGTCCCAGCTCTAGCCGCGTATCGCTGGCACCAGTTTCCCATTCCCTCCGCAGCCGCTATGGATGGCGATTCCGTGTGCCACCTCAATATGACTCACCCAGAATTTGTAGTTTGTGTCCCGCAGGCAGGGTGAGAGTGTGCTGCCAGGGTTGCACTCTGTGTTGGGTCCGGCCCCCGGGGGTGCATATGCGCAAAATCCCCTCCAAGTTTCCGGGATTCTATCCGCTGTCTGTGTGTTGGTGAAATGGCGGCGGTCCCACTACTGTCCATGGTGTAGCTCCTCTGAAGCCAAATCCTTGATTTTAGTGAACGCTTAGTTTCATTCTCTATCTCTCAAACTAAATTATCACTGTTTCTATTTATTCAATGTGAGTTTCAAACCCCTAATCGAGGCTTCCCAGTACTCGGGGACAGAAAGCATGTGTTATCTGTCCACCATCTTGACACCACCCCTTTGAATTTTTTATTTTTTTGATACAGGGTGTCGTTAAGTTTTGCAGGCTGCCCCTGGCCTAGAATTCATGATCCTGCCTCAACCTCCTGAATCACTGAGATTATAGTTGTGCGACACAGCACCCAGATATTGTGTGTGTGTGTGTGTGTGTGTGCATGTGTGTGTGCTGGAGAATGAATCCAGGGCCTTGTAAATGATAAGCAAATGCTTACTCATTGAGCTATGACCATCTACCCTATATGTCCATTCTTAATTCCTTTCTCAGCTCTGTCAAGTCAGTTACACATAAATGTAGTTTTGCAAGTGGTCAAGTATATTAAGCAATTTACCAATTCCAGTTTTCCTGGGAGTCCTCTCTCTTAGAACCCATAGTTTTCCTATTCAATCAGGACTAATTAGTCTCTGGGCCTGATGCTCAGCTATTACACTGGGTCTTCTTTTTGGAATCATGTCAGAAATTCTATTACTTTTTTTTTTTTGGTTATATTAGAACCTTGGTTTCCTGGGTCTTATGTCTTTCTCTTTCTTGATCTCTTTTTTTAAAGTGATATATAATTGAATTACAATAACCAGCACAGATTTTATAAGTTTGATAGGCTTTGACAATTACATACATATATTGACTCATCCCCCAAATTTAGATATAGAATATTTCAATCATTCCTAGAAAGTTTCCATTTACCACTTTTCAGTCAATTACCCTCTATACTCAAGCAGTCATTGTGATTTTTGTCACCGTAGATTTCTTTTGGAATCATACAGGATGTATTCCTTTATGTCTGATTTCTTTTATTAAACATGATTTTGAGATTCACCCATTACATTGGTAATTCTTTTTATTGTTAAGTTGTGTTCTTTTGTATGAATATGTAACAATTTGTTTCTTCATCCTTCTGTTGATATACATTTGGGTTGCTTCTAGTTTGGAGTATTATGAACAAAGTAGCTAATAACAGTCCTATAAGATTCTTTCATGGGCATATGTTTTCATTTGTCTTAGGTAAGTAACTAGGAGTGAGATTATTAGACATAGAATAAGTACATATTTAAACATAAAAGAAATTTCCAAATAGCTTTCCAAACTTGTATCACTTTACACTCTTGCCAGTCATATATGAGAGTTCTTGTTTCTCATTTGATACCATGGTAGGTCTGTTTTCATTTCATATTTTTTATTTTGCTTATTTGTTTTTAAATTTACAGATAAATTGTATGTATTTACTGTATACAACAGGGTGTTCTATTTTGGCCATTTTGGTGGGTGGAAGATGGTATAGCAATGTAGGTCTAATTTCTATGTTCCTGCTATAGCACATCTCTTGGTCATATTGACTATGATGGTTTTGACACTAGCAGGAATTCTTTAAAGTTAAAAAACAGAAAAACCATTGTTGATAAACATATATTTGATTGTATTTAAAAACTTACATCTTCATATATAAAACTCTGCAGCTCAGCTTAATGTGATTGAAATTTTATTTCATCCTATTTTGAAAGTATTTCATAAGCTCTTTATCACTGAGAATACAATTTTTTTGTGTGTGTGTGGTACTGGGTGTTGAACCCAGGGCCTGGCACCTGCATGCTCTGCAAGAGCTGGACCACTGAGCTACACCCCCAGCCCATTTTTTTGTTTGTTTGTTTTTTGCTTTTTTATGAGACAGGATATCACTAAGTTACACAGACTGCCTCTGGTCTTGAACTTGGGATCCTCCTGCCTCCCCCTCCCAAGCTGCTGGGATTATAGGCGTGCGCCACTGCGCCCGGCCACAAAACAATTTTTTTCAGTTTTAACAAATTACTTCTGAAAGGTCCCCAAATGTCTTGCATAGATTTGTATATTTTTAACAAAATATCAGGCTTCATTTAAGAATTAGACTTCATAGAGAAATTACTCGAGGCTGTGTAAAGTAGTTCACCTCTTCAACCAGAGAGATTTTTGTTATGAATAATAGTCACTACATTGTGATTTCTTTCAATGCATACCAACTAAGTCTTTAACTGATCTTCTTTATTAATGTTGTTGTTGTTGTTTTTGTTGTTGTTGTTGTTCTTAGGTGTCATTGAGTCATATCTGACTCAGCGAATCTCACAGTGTTTCCAGTGGTGGATTGTGCCAGGATTGCTTTGGAAGTGGATTGCCACATCCTTCTCCCATTTTTGTGGTGCTGAGTATTGAACCCAGGTCCTCAGAGAGTACAGAGCAATGCTCTACCCAGTGACTCAAACACCAGCCTGTATTGTCTTTAAATCCCCAGAAATGAAAGTACTTGATGCCTTTACAGCATTGTTGTTTTGAATAATTCCTCTTTATTAATGCACTGATAATGTCCTGTTTTCATGGGTTCTTAGTCACAAATGGAAGACAAACATTGTGTTGATGATACTCATCTCAGCACAGACACCTATGGTGGTTTTATTTTATTTATTTAAAAAAATTAATGTTCAACATAATGAGTTTCATTATGACATTTCCATACATGCATATCATTGTACATTGTTCACATTTACCTCCTCCATTACCTTCTCATGATCCCCTCTCCCATCTTCTTCCTCCCCAACAATGGGCCCTCTTCTACTTGCATGTCTTGTGTGTGTGTGTGTGTGTGTGTGTGTGTGTGTATCTTCACATTCAGATTTTGTCTAATGGTGAAAATGTGATGTTTCCCCTTCTTTCTCTCATTACCCTTTCTTGTTGTGCCTCCTCCTTATCTATTCTTTTGGTTTTTAATTTTTTGAGCTCTCTATATATTCTAGATATTAATCCCTGTCTGATGTATAGCTGGCAAAGTATTTCTCCCATTTTGTAGGCTGTCTCTTCACTCTGATAATTATCTCCTTTGTTATGCAAAAGCTTTTTAATTTCATGCAATCCCATGTGCCAATTCTTGCTGTTGTTTTCTGCACTATTGGGTTCCTGTTCAGAAAGTCTGTTCCTACATCTGTCTAGAAGTGCTTTACTATGTGGTTCTCTAGCAGTTTCAAAGTTTTTAGTCTTACATTAGGTCTTTGATTCATTTTGAAATAATTTTCATACAAGGTAAGAGATAGGAATCTACTTTCAGTCTTCTACATGAGGATATTCAATTCTCCCAGCACCATATGTTGAAAGGCTGTCTTTACTCCAACTTAAATTTTTGGCACTTTTTTCAAACATCAGGTGGCTATAGCTGCATGAATTTATTTCTGATTATTCTATTCTGATCCATTGGTCTACATGTGTGTTTTTGTGCCAGTACCATGCATTTTCTGTTATTATGGTTCTGCAGTATCCATTTTATTTCTTTCTCTTGCTTTATTGCTGTGGCTAATATTTCAATTACTACATTGAATAACAGTGGACACAGTGGACTTGTTCTATTCTTGATTTTAGAAGAAATGGTTTCAGTTTTTCCCCATTTAGTATGATGGTGTCTGTAGGTTTTTCATATATTGACTTATTGTGTTGAGTTATGTTCCTACAACTCCTAGTTTCTTCAAGACTTTATTTTGAAAGGATGTTGGACTTTGTCAAAGGCTTTTTCTGCCACTATTGAGATGATCATGTGATTTCTGGCTCTGAGTCTATTTACGTGCTGTATTATATTTCTAGTCTTGCATATGTTGAATAACTCTTGTATCTCTGAAATGACACTAACTTTATTATACTGTATGACAATTTTTAATGCTTTGTTAAAGTCAATTTGCAAGTATTTTATTGAGAATTTTTGCATCTATGGTCATCAAGGAAATTGGTCTATACCTTCTTTTTTGTTGTATCCTTATCTGGTTTTGGTATCAGGATAATACTGACTTCAATGAATGAGTTTGATATTGTTCCTTCCATCTCTATTTTATGGAATAGTTTGAGGAGCATTGGTGTTAATTCTTTAAATTTCTTGTAGAATTTGGCAATGAATCCATCTGGTCATAGGCTTTTCTTTGTTGGAAGAATTTGTATTATTGCTTCAATCTCACAGTTCATTATAGGTCGGTTTAAGTTGTTTATGTCCTTTTGATTTAATTTTGGTAGGTCATATGTGTATAGAAATTTATCCATTTCTTCTGTTTTCCAGTTTTTTTAGAATATAAATTGTCAAAGTATTCTCTAATAATTCACTGGATTTCATTGGTATCTGTTGTAATGTTCCCTTTTTCATCCTAATTTTATTCATTGGCGTCTTTTCTCTCTTTAGTTAGTTTAGTTAAGGGTTTTTGATCTTCTTTATTTTTTGAAAGAAGAAACTCTTTCTTCCATCAATTTTTTAGTTGTTCGTTTAGTCTCCATTTCATTAATTTCTGCCCTGATCTTTATTATTTCTGTCTACTGATTTTGGATTTTGCTTGTTCTTGTTTTTGTAAGATCTTGAGGAGCATCATTAAGTTATTTCTTGGAGTCCTTTCAGAATTTTTATCATAGGCCCTTATATCCTTCCTTGCTGAAGGAAGGAACTGTCATTGCTGAATCTCAAAGTTTCTGGTAGGTTGTGCTTTCATTTTCACTTTATTATATGAATTTTTTTACTTCCTCCCTGATTTCTTAAAGGACCCACTGGTCATTTAAGAGTGTATTGCTCAGGCGGGCACAGTGGTGCATAATTATAATCCCAGCAACACCAGAAATGGAGGCAGGGGGATTGCAAGTTCAAGGCCAGAGGTAGCCTGCATAATTTAGTGAAATCCTAACTCAAATTAAAAATAAATAGATAGGGGTCCTGCTTAGTAGAAGAGCACTTTAAAGATATATGACAGGCCCTGGATTCAACCTGAAATACCATAAAAAAGGTATTGCTCAATCTCTGTGTATTTGTATACTTTCTATAATTTCTCTTGCTGTTCATTTCCAGTTTTATTCCTTTATGATCTCATAAGATACATGAAATCATCTCAGTTTTTCTATATTTGCCAAGACCTGGTTTATGACCTAAGTTGTGACTTATTTCAGGAAAAGTTTCATGGGCTGCTGAGAAGAATGTGGATTCTGTAGCTTTTGGGTAGGATATTCTATACATATCGTTTAAGTCCACTTGAGCTATTGGGCTGTTTAACTCTGATGGTTATTTGATGATTTTTTTGTATGGATGGTCTATGTATTGATGAGAATGGGATGATGAAGTCACCTACTATTGTTGTCTCTGGATCTATCTGTCCCTTCATGTCCAGTAGTGGCTTTTCTTTTTTTAATGAAATTGGGTGCATTGATGTTTGGTGCATATAGTTTTACAATTGTTATGTGTTCTTGATTGTTTCCTTTATTAATATGTAACAGCCTTCTTTATCCCTTCTGAATCATTTTAACTTGAAGTCTACTTTTTCTGATATAAGGATGACTAGTCCTCCTTTTTGTTTGTTTATTTGTTTTGTTTCATTTTGTTTTGGCTTTCACTTGATTGGTGTATCAGTTTCCATCCTTTCACATTCAGTCTATGAGTGTCCTTGCCAGTGAGATGTGTTTCTTGCAGACAACAAATTGTTGGACCTTGTTTTTTAATACAATCTACTAATCTATGTCATTTAATTGGACAGTTAAGACCACTTGTATTTAGGTTTATTATTGAGAAGGGTTTGTTGACTTCTGAAATTTTGTTAGGTTGTTTTCCTAATTGGTTCACAGGCTACTCATTCTTTTCTTTCTCCCTCATTCACACTCATTGTTGGTTTCTGAGTCAGGCGTGGATGATTCTTTCCTAGCTTTCATTAGTTCATCTGTTTCTCCCATGAACTTTATTACTTCTTGCACTCTCATGTTTGAGACTGTGTTTCTTCATCCTGTGTCCATAGGATTCCTTTAAATACCTCTGTAATGCTGGCTTGGGGGTCATGAATTGCTTTAGTATGTGCTTGTCATGGAATATCTTCATTTTTCCACCCATTTAAGTGATAAATGCTAGAAATAATAATCTTGGCTGGAAGTTACTTACTTTCAGGGGTTGAAATGTATCATTACATACTTTCCTGCATTTTAGGGCTTGTGCTGAGATGTCTGATATTATTATGCTGGTTTTGCTTTTGTAACTGAGTTGATGTCTTTCTCTTGGAGCTTTTAATATTGTTTCTTTTTCTGTAGGCTTGTGCTATGAGGAGGTTTATTTCTGATCATGTCTATTTGATTTTCTAAATTCTTCTTGTGGTTTGGTGTCTGGTTTTTTTTCTCCCAATTTGAGAAAATTTCTATATAATTTTATTGTATAGGTTTTCTATGTCTTTAGTTTTTAATCTCAGCTCCTTCTTCTGTTTGCTGGATTGTTAGGTTTGGTCTCTTGATCATGCCACAGAGTTCTTGGAAGTTGCGATCATATTCTTTTATTTTTTCTTCTGTATAAACAAAATTGATAAATATCAGAAGATATCCGAATGCAATATTTCCTCAACTTTGTCTTCCATTGCTGATATTCTATATTCTGGTTGCTCTAGTCCGTTGGTGATGCTTTTCACTGTGGTTTTTGTTGTTGTTGTTGTTCTTCTTATTGTTGTTATTGTTTGATTTATTGAGTTCTTCATTTCCAATATATATATATTTTTTAATCTCCATTTTCTTGCTGAATTTCTCATCTATTTTGCTGACTTTTTCTTCTACATTGGTGACTATCTGACCTAGGTCCTGCATTGTTGGGGATTTTTAAAATTATATTTCTCAACTAGGGTTTCTCATAACAGCCTGAGGGGCTGACCCCTAGTTGACCCCAGGGCTCATCTTATGCACTCAAACCAGCCCCTCCCATCGAGTGAGAAAAGATGGCCCCCGGCCAGTCTGACCTGCCCTAACCACCCTAATTTTGATTGTCTCCCCTCACCACTTTCAGGTAATAACTGTCCCCACCTGGCAGGTATGTCAGTTTACCCACTGTACCTGTCAGGTGTGTGCTCCGATTGGCTGAATCCCACCATGTGACCCCTCCAGGACCCTATAAAAGTAGGGCTCCTGGACCCCATCTGGACCCTACTGACCCCACTGATCCTGACCTCTCTGACCATCACCTGAACCCCATCACCTGGACCAGCGTTCCCTACTCAAGCAAGACCTTCTAGCAAGCCGGTGAGATCAAGCCTAGGGGCCCCAAACAGCCAAAGGATTCTAGCAAGCCATGAAGAGCCTCCCAACTCCTCCCATCCTTGGGAAGGAGGGAGGTAAAGAAGGTGAGCTACGAGAGTCAAGACCATCAGACCTCCAGGGAACACCAGCAGCTGTGGCTGTGCCTTTAAGGCTGAGCTGTACCAGCACTTAGCCTGGAATGCTGCAGGCCTAGAGCCAGCACTTAAAGGGATAGAGCTCTGCTCTATAGGGGCTGCTTGCTCCTTGCTCTCCATCAGGGGAGCACCCCAATAAACCTTACCTACACTTATTTTACCATCAGAAGGTCTCCCGAGGTCCTTCTTTGGTGACACCGGCCATTTGTTATGTTGAGGATTTGGCCCTAATCTTAGCTGGGCTAGAGCTAAAACCCCAACACTGCATTGATTATTTTTACTTAATCATATGCTTGTTTGTGTGTTCTTTGAAGTCAATGATCATTTTCACAAGTAGATTTTTGAATTTTTTTGTCTGACATTTTAGCCATATCAATATCATTGCATTCAGTAGTTAAAAATTATGGTCTTTTGGAGGACATGTGTTGTGTTGATTTTTCATATTTCTTGTTTTTCCAATTTGTGATTTGTGCATCTGTAGGGATGGCTCTCTCTTCCTATTTTATTTGGAGATCTTCTTAATGACTGACTTTCCCTTGAGATCTCAATCCCCAGTACAACTCCCAGAAGGAGTTGACCAGTCTTCTCCCAGAAGGAGAAGACAAACCACTGTAACTGGTACAATACCCGACCAAACTATATATAGAAATACACTTAAAATAAGTTAATGCCAACTACTACTAGATGGATTGGAACAGAGTCTGCAACAATGGGATGAAGCATAAAAAAGATCGTATGCATGGCCCAATGGCAGGTAGTGTTTCATTCTGTGGTACATAGGGTTACTATGAGTTAGTCCCAATTCAATGGCACTTAACAACAATCAACTACACCAAAAATACTCATAGAACATATGACAATAATAATACATACTAAGCTATGAAATTATAAAATATTTAAGATGAAGTTAAAATTGTAATT
>VMDO01041273.1:0-11317 GCA_007922755.1 Pedetes capensis
GGACATGTAGTTAGGAGAGACTAATCTCTTGAGAATGAGATCATGTTTGGGAGAGTGGCACGTCAATGAAAAAAAGGAAAACCCTTCACTAGATGGATTGACACAGTGTCTGCAACAATGCACTTAAACATAAATTAGGCCATGTGCCTGGCACAGAATCGGGAGCGTTTCATTCTGCTATACATAGGGCCGCTATGAGTTGGACCCAACTCGACAGCACTAACCAACAATAACAACATAGGCTGAGGTTTAGCTCAGTTGGTAGAGTGCTGTTCTGCACTCTTTGAGAACCTGAATTTGATCCCAAGCACCACAAAAATGGGAGAAGAATGTGGCAATCCACTCCCAAAGCAATCTTGAAACAATCAGCCATTGAAAACCCTATGAGGGTTGCTATGAGTTGGACCCAACTTGACGACTCCTAACAACAACAACATAGTCTATACAAATTGGGCTCCCAAGAAACAGAACCTGTGATGAGAATTTTTATGCAAGTGATTTACTAAAGGTGAAATCTGTGAGGGGATGAGGGAAACAGCATAGGGGAGGGAAGAAGCTGAGCAAAGTTGAGCTAAAGCTGCTTTGTACCGTATGACAAACATTGACTTCATTAGTCACTTGAAATGTGAGTAATGTGACTGAGGATGTGAATTTTTATTTTTATTTAATTATAACTTAAACTTTAAAAATTGATACTTGATCTAGTTATAGGTTAAAATTTAAAGTTATGGATATATGAATCTACTTTTTCAACTGCAAATTTCTATGAAATCTAAATGCATATCAAATATTTCTGATGAAAATTTAGCACCTGAATTGAGGTGTTTCATAGGGGTAGAATACATAATAGTTTTAAAAAGCTTTGAGATAATGTAAAATATTAATAATTTTTATGGATTAAATATTTAAATAAAATATCTTAGATTAAATAAAATACAATCTTAAAATTAATTTCACCTATTCTTTTTATAATTTTAGTGGTTAATTTTAATTATTTCCTCAGTTTTTTGATAATACTTTTAAAATGTTGCTGTCAAAAATATTTAAAATTGCATATATGGCTTGCATTACTTTTTCTGTTGGATAGTGCTGGGCCAATGACTAAGTCTACCTGGCTTTGAGAAGGACAGGAGAATAAGTAACACTAGAGTTGTTTCTCTTTAAAGCAAGGGAGTCAACCATTTGAGTCCCAAGATTAGAAATCATTGGCTAGTAGCCACTTTTACCTTCCTTTACTCTCCTCCTCTTCAAAGTATAACTTCTAGGCATAATAATTTTGACTATTTGGGAGAATCTTTCATAAATTTGACCACAGGTCTGCAATGGGCAGTACTGAATTTAGCTGAAGACTACCATACAATTAATAAGGTCTCAATGGATGGAAGTCACTAAACCCCATTGATTTTCTGTGTAATATTTTATTACTTAGGTGTCTGCCTTTTAAAAGCAGTTATACATGTAACTCATTTCACAGGTAGAACAACTTTTTGCATATCTATTTCAATGCTTGTTTCTGTGTTACCTACATGCTAGGCAACTATCAATAATTTTGATTTCTTTTGAGAGAGCCTTCTGATTTATGTGTCCCAAGGAACACATTAACATTAAAGGATGTATTGCTTTCTTATGTGTTGTATATCTATGTGCTTATCATGAAGTCCTTAGGAGTTAGTGATATATAGCCTGTGATGGATTGAGATAGAGTGAATTCACTGGCATTCGAGGAAAACAAAAAGGCTCAGTGAAAAAAAAAAATACTGAGGGCCAGAGATAAAATTTCTTTTTTTCCCCTAAAATCCTAGCTTTAATGCATGCAATTTTGACAGAAAAAGAAGCAAGCATAAGCTTTGCCTGGAGAAGGGAAGCTGATACAGTACATGGAAAGGACAATATTCCATAACTTGTTTCTTCTCACCTTCTTGAGATCAGACTATGTGACAGAACAGGTGTATCTTCTTTGTTTTATGAAAAGTTATTGGATTAGATATATATTCCATGGAGTATCCCAGAACTCTTAAAATCATGTCAAAAATATCTGTTAAAGACCAAAAAGAATAAAACAGTGGCAAGTGTGATAAAGGGAGAATTTTAGATTATGGCCTAAAAATAATCAAGTATCAGACAAGAAATTTTAATGTTGGATTTCTCTCTTTCTTTTTTTCTCTCTCTCTTTCCCCCTTCTTCCTCTTCCTGGCCACTTAGTACATTAGCCAAACTAAATATATATTGTTCATCCAATACTGATAATTTCATTTAAAAATAAAAGTTCTTATCATTCAATTTAAGGAATTTAAAGTAATGTTACTTAGTTTTAGGAATTTAAATTATAGGAGTTGAACAAATTCAGAAAGTTACAGTAGCTTTAAATATAAAAATGTTAAGAGACTACAGAGTAGTGGAATGCTCAGATTGAAGAGGCCTAATTGAAAATTGTTCCAGGAGAATTTGAACTTAGATTTAGATCTATAAATATTTTAGTTCTTTTCTTTGTAAGTTTTTTTTTTTTTTTGATAGAGTCTCACTGTGTATCCTAGGCTGGTCTGAAATTCACTATGCTTGCTATTTAGTGGGCTGGCCTCGAACTTTTGTGGATCATCCTGACTCTGCCTTCCAAGTGCTGAGATTACAGGCATTTGCCACCATTCTCAGTTTGGGACCTGTAAATATTTTAGAGTAAAATATGCACATCATAAAAAATTGAATAGTACAGAATAGCTTATAATGAAAAGCAACAATCTCTTGTATTGCAGAAAAAACCTCCTTTGCCTCCAGTTCCATCCCTTGGATGAAGGCTTTTCCACTTTTTGGTCTGTTGATTACTCTGTAACTTTAAGTTATATTCTTATAATTCTTTTCTTTTTTATTAACTTCAGAGATTACCCATTTACTCCCTTTTATGACATGAAAATTTTGTTTGTATATCTCTATACTCCACTCTATCTTATTTCCAATGTTTGATAATTTAAATTATTTTTAGTTTTATGATTATCCCTGTTTCATATTCTATCACCTCTAGTCAGTGTGCTAACTCTCCTTTGTGTATGGGAAGAATAAATGAACCCATTCCATTCCCTCTCCCTTTGTTTCTACATTTTTTTTTCCTCTAGGTTTTTTCTAATTGTAGTCTTACATTGTCATATTATTAGCATTTTAATGTTGATTTCCAACCATAATGAAGTAATCTGCATTTGTTTACTAGTTGATAGTAAAAGTTGAAACCCAACGCAAAAATTTACGTTATTGGGATTCTATACATCTTAGTTGCTACAGGGTAAAGTAGTATACTAAAATTATATCTTCTTCTCCAACTGTCCAGTGTAACAAATCATGTACCAATCAAAAAGGAATGACTCCATTATCAGGGTCAAATGCATTTTCTTTTCCATTGCCTAAAATTAAGTTATACTTTGGTTTGGTTCATATTTGGATTATGCATTTCCTGTATATATTTTTAGGGGGCTGGGATTTAGCTCAGTTGATAGAGCACTGCACTGCAGTCTCTGAGGTCCCGAGTTCAATTCCCAGCACTGCAAAAATGGGAAAAGGACCTGGCAATCCACTCCCAAGGCAATCCCGAAACACTCAGCCATTGAAAACCCTATGAGGATCGCTATGAGTCGGATACCGACTCGAGAGCACCTAACAACAACAACAACAACAACAACAACAACAACAATATATATTTTTTGTTTTCTCTGGAGAGTCTGCATCTCTTTACTAAATTTTAAAGTTTGATCTTTCAATCATGTGGCCATTTTTTGAAGTCTTCTTTTTTTTCCCAATAGAAATAGGAATATCCCCCTGAAAATTTATATCACCCTCCTCCTTTTGCATGTTATTTATTTATTTATTTATTGAGATAGGGTCTCATTATGTAGCTCCAGCTGGCCTGGAACACACTATGCATCCCTCTCTGGCCTCAAACTTGTGATCTTTTTGCCTTAACCTCTTGAGTTCTGATATTATAAGTATGTGCCACCATGCCTTGTCTGGATAAATTTAAACTTTATATTTTTCTTCCTTCCTTTTTTTTTTTTGAGACATAGATGTCTGAGGCTCACCTCGAACTTGCTATGTAGCTCTAGCTAGCCTCAAATTTAAGGTAATCCTCCTGCCTCAGCCTCCAAAGTACTGAGAATACAGGCTTGCAACCACACCCCGCTTCATCCTTTCAATTATGTATCAATTTGGTGTGAGGCATCTCTGTATTAGGCACATCATGTCCCTCAGCCTACATCTTTCTCCCCCTGGCATTCTTCCTCTTTCTTGCTTAAAATAGCTTTGAAATTCTCTTTCAGAATATGAATAACTTTACTCTAGAGTCTAATGGGGCTGGGATTTAGCTCAGTGGGTAGAGTGCTGCACTGCAGTCTTTGAGGTCCTGAGTTCAATTCCCAGCACCGCAAAAAATGGGAGAAGGGCCTGGCAATCCACTCCCAAGGCAATTCCGAAACACTCAGCCATTGAAAACCCTATGAGGGTTGCTATGAGTCAGATACCGACTCGACGGCACGTAACAACAATAACAACAGAGTCTAATAGTATGTTAGACACTTTATTTCTCCTAAGATAATTTCCTCAATTATATTGTGAAAAATCCCCCATTATACGATTTTGGGATAAGCCATGTTGTTGTTGTTGTTAGGTGCTATCCAATTGTGTCTGACTTTAGGATTACCTTGGAAATGGATTGCCATGTCCTTCTCTCATTTTTGTGGTGCTGGGAATCAAACTCAGGACCTCAGAGACTACAGAGCAGAGCTATACCAACTGAGCTAAATCCCAGCCCAGGATAAACCATAAGCTTCCTAACAACAGTATTAGAGAAAGGGACAAGGAACACAGACAGCATTTCACATTCAAGAATCCCAATTAATCATCCTCATCTTATGATCTACTGCTCATTTCTGCCTTGTATCATCCTGCCAATACTGAGCTAGAGCTTCTTTGGATTCCAGGGGGCAGAAGGACTCTGATATCCTTGGCAGAGTCCTCATTTCATATTTTAGATTATAGCTTTCTCTTCTTGTTTTTATCTGTCAATCCCATTCCATCATCTTCCAGAAGGCTTTCAACTGCTATTGACTCCCCTTAATAATCTTGTAATGATTTCATTCCTGTTTTTGTAGTTTTCTGCTTTCATCTTAGTGAGGTCTGTGGAAAAAATTTGGTTAAATAATGCTCAAGGTACCATCTTGAAAGAACTATTGGGCTTGATGGACTTCCTATTTGAGGGAATCGTTTGAGCAAAGATAATGTTAGTAGTTACACAGAGTATTGGAAACAATTTATCTAGAACAGAGAATGAATTAAGTGAACCTAAATAACTTAGGACTTGATTCAAAGCTACCTTGAAACACTAAAGATTGCATTAGGTAGAAATCAAGGAGCAACTGTAAGTTCTTAAGCACTGGAGTTTTATTATAGTTTAGCAGGCTATGTTTAATTATTAAAAAGCATTAAACTTCTGGGAAGCTTTCTGTAAAAAGTAAATACTTATTTACTTTTCATTTCTGGCTTAATGTCAGTCCTTGAACTTGAAAGTCATTTGACCTACGTAAATATATGCAATATTTAAAATATCTTGGAATTTATTTAACTGTTTCAAATCACCACACACCACATATAATGAGAAAAGCAATGTTTTCTAGTAGTTAAGATCTTCCCTTTTCACCTCTTCTATAATTGTTGTTGTTGTGTGCCATCGAGTCATGTCCAACTCATAACAATCCTCATAGGTTTTCAGTGGCTGATTATTTTGGGATTGCTACGTCCTTCTCCTATTTTTGCAGTATTGGGAATTGAACTTGAGACCTCAGAGACTGCAAAAAGGTGCTCTACCAACTGAGCTAAATCCCAGCCCTCTTCTATAATAGGCTGCATTAACTCTAAAGTTCTAGTTGGATGAATTAAACATGACAAGCTCTGAATAACTAGTAAGTGCAATAGTGCTGCCTGCATTCATATAGTTTTCAAAACACGTTGACACATATCAATAGTATGATCTTTATAACAATCCATGTGAGGAAGTAGGATAGATGTTACTATCCTAATTTTAAGAGTGGTAGAGATGAGGGAGGGAGGGAGAGAAACAAAGAGAAGGAGAAAAGGAGGGAGAGAGGGATCATGCATGTGAGAGATGTTCACTATCACACAACTTAGGTCTCTTAAGGAGTATAACAACTTTGAAAGATACTATGGACTGGTTCACCTGAACTATTCCAAATCTTTTATAGTGTGAATATTTGGGCGGCACCATACTGCAGGGATCATAATGATAAACAAAACAAAACAAAACATTTTCTAGACTCACTGGCAGTTGAGAATATGGTCCTGGGTCTACAAAAAGGACATATACCTGTGAGACTTGGAGGGAAGCAGCAAATAACATGAGTGTGGCCACAATGGAGGGACAGGTGGTACTTGCAGTCTAGTGCCAGAATTATTTTATTATTTTTAGGACAATCCTTGCAGAGGTTCTCAAGTCTGATTCCTAACATTGTAGGTGTTGAGTAATGGGTGGTAGCAGTAGTTTGATTTCCAGCAAAATAGAATTGTGGTGGTTTTAGAAATATTTTTTGGCTGATGTTTCTGTCTGAATAGCACTTGAACCTGGGTTTTCTGGGTCTTGTAGAAATTCTATTAATAACCTAAAAACCTTGAACAAATTGTTTTGGCTTTAAATTAGCTAGAATGCATTTTGTTATTTGCCACTAGGATCCCTTTCAGGTACATATGTCAAGACTCAATTTGTCTCTCAGAGGAATACTTACATTAACCAACAATGAAGCTGAGATGTAAAATCAGAACTTATTTTTAATTTATAATGAAAAAACTGTTATGAGAACAAAATACATTCTCACAACTATAACATTCTTTCGTTGTCAATAGACCAATACCAGAAACATATATGGTAACCAGAAGATTGCTTATTGAGTATGGAAATACAATAAAGGAAACCAGATAGATTGAATGTTTGGTAGTATGAAGTTAAAAATCATCAGATTCACCTGTCATTTCTGTGGAGATAATCTTACCAAAGGAGTTATAGTATTTATAGTTTATTATGTAAAGTTCTTAACTGCTTGAAAGTGATATTTAAATAAACATCACCAACTTTTGTGATTTTCTTTTTTTATTGCCAACACAATTCCTTTTTGATTGATATTGTTTTTCTTTAGATGTGTCAATACTTTAATTTATAGTCAAGATTAACCATTGACTGAAGCCTGGAATCCATTCTGTTTCATTAGGATGATAGGCACCTGACCCTTGAAAGAAATAATCCAGACTTTATATCGTGTGGGATCTTCAGGCATGGTCCATACATTTAGTGTAAGACTTGAAAATGAACTAAAGAGTTTGTATTAGTGAGATTTTCATTGCTGTGACCAAAATACCTGGAATAAACATTTGTTTTTCAGTACCAGGGGGTTGAACCCAGGGCCTCATGCAGGCTAGGCAAGTGCTCTACCACTAAACAGCATCCCTAGCCCCTTTATTTTCTTATTTTGAAATAGGGTCTCCTTTAATTGTATAGCCTGCCCCTGGGCTTGAACTCTCAATCCTTGTGCCTTATCCTCCCAAGTAGATGATATTATAGGTGTGCACCAGAGTACCTGTCTCCTCACACAAACAACTTAAGGTAGGAAGGATTTATTTTTGGTTTACCACCCCAGAGAGTTCAGTCTATGGTTTCTTGGTCCCATGTGCTTGGGCAGAATATCATGGTTGCAAGAGTATGTGGAAGAGGAGAGCTCTTCTTCACTTCTTGGTAGACAAGAAGCAGAGAGCATGATAGGAAGGTGCCAGGGATAATATATCCCAAAGGACTCTCATCCATTTAACTACTTCCTTCAGCTAGGTCCCACCTCCTAAGTTTTCACCACTTCTAAAAGTAGTACCACCAGCTGGGGACTAAGTGTTCAAAACCTGAGCCTTTGGGAGACATTTCCTACTCAAATAATAGAGTTTATGAAAAATAATTGACTTTTTAGAGACACATTCATTTGTATCAAAATGAAGATTCTTGTTTGTCATATTAACTTTTATTTTTTGTTGCAGAGTGCTTTTTTCATGTGTGTGATTCTGGGGTTTGATCCCAGGGCCTTGTGCCTGCTAGGCAAGTACTCCACCATTGAGCTACGCACCTAGTCCTACATTTTTTTGTTAGCAGATAATGAGCATATATTAGTTCATTTATTTCAGATAAGAAGTCAGGAAACATTCTCTGTAAAAGGCCAGGTAGTAAATATGTTAGGCTTTGTGTGTCATAGAGTATCTGTTGCAGTGACTCAACTCTATCACTGAAGTGTGAAAGCAATCATAGAAATACATAGATAGCAAACCCAAAAGCAATAAAATTTTATTTATGTACCTCAAATTTGAACTCCATGGACTTTTCACATGTCATGAAATATTATTACTATTTTTGTTTTTTTTCTCTCAGGCATTTAAAAATGTAAAAGCCATTCTTGCTTGTGGGGCATACACAAACAGGGAAGGCTATATTTACCCATTTTCCATAGTTTACTGAGTCTGTCTTAGGTAGAGGAACTGAAAATGTTTGATATGTTACTTGTTAGAATTTAAAGTTTCTTAAACTAAATGTATCATTGGTGGGAAAAGTAAAAAAATTATTAAAGCTGCTGTTATTTTTTGTGCATGCATTAATTTTTATAGCTCAAATTATGTATTTTAGCTATATGATGGGCCCTATATGTTACCCAGGGATTATACATTCTGGAATGAGTTTTGTTGCAGCATTATACACTAGAGTTTTTCATCAGCACCCTCTACTCTTAGCCTTTCAATGATCTTGATATTTCCCTTATGGGGAGAAGTTATTGGATATTTGTGTATTTTCTTTGGAGAAATATCTATTTAGATTCTTTGGCCATTTAAAAAACTGAGTTGTCTTTTTATTATTAAACTGTGTGTGGGTTTTTTGTTTTTTATTATTTTCTAGTATTGGGGGTTGAACCCAGGGTCTCACTCATACTAGGCAAGTGCTCTTGCCTAGCAAGTACTACTAAGTCACACCCGTAGGACCCTTTTTATTTTTTGAGACAAAGTCTTGCTTAAGTTGCACAGGCTGCCTGTGGCCTTGAATGTGATCCTCATGCCTCAGTTTCCTGAGTTGCTGGGATTACAAGCATTAGTATGGTGCTCAACTAAATTGCAAGAGTATTTATTTATTAATCTTAAAAATTTATTAGCATATATTAATGGTACATAGTAATGGGTTTCATTATATCATTTTAGTACATGTATATAATGTACTTTGATCCTACTAATCCCTCCATTATCCTTTCTTGTCCCCTCCTCTCCTCTTGCTGGTCTCCTTTCTCTCACAAAACAGTTTCCCTTCTATTTCATTACTTTTTTAAAGTAATTTTTCTCTCCCTTTATTGGTAAATGTTGGTGGGGTGCAGAGTAATACAGCATTGGCTTTTTTCATTATGCAACTATTACATCACTTTTGGTTACACTTTTATGAACTCACAAGATTTATAAAAACTTTTGACTAATATGTAGTAAAACTCATATGCATATTTGGGTTATGTTCCCTTATTTTTCCCATGTATGCATGAAGTTGCATCATTTACATTGAGATTATCCTTTCCCCTTTTATCCCCTTTGATTCTCCTCTGCATCCCACCTTCCGCAACCTTCACTTCCCCTTGCTAGGTCCCTCCTTCCTTTTTCCTACACTTTATATTGTCCTTTCCTTACTAAATTTAACTGTGCATTTTTATATATCAACTTTTAAAGTAATTTGGAAAGTTAATGTACAAATTAATGGGTTTCATTATAATCTTTCTGTACATGTGTATCATTGTGCATTGCTCACATTCATTCCTTATTACTCTCTCATATCTCCCTATGCCCCTCCTGCTGGTCTTCTACTTCCCCACAAACAGTTCTCCTTATGCTTACATTATCATATATATACATATATATCATATATGCATGTATATATATGCTATGTATTCTGAGTATGAAAGGAAACATATTTGTCTTACTTTTCCCCATTACCTTTTCTTACTGCCCCTAATCCCTTTAATTCTCTTACCTCCCCCAAATAGTCCCTCTTTTATTTTCATGATATACACACTCACATGCAAACATATTGTTGTTTGTTATTGTTAAGTTCCATTGAGTTGGATCTGACTCATGGTGTACAGCAGAACAAAACACTCTCTGGCACTGTGTCATGCCCTGCACTATGTCAGTGCTTCTCTGCTACTCATAGGGTTTTCAATGGCTAATTGTTTTTGAGAGTGGACTGTCAGGTCCTTCTCCCATATGCAAATATCTATATATGTATATAAAGATATCTCTATATATATCTATGGGAGAAGGGTCTGGCAATCCACTCCCAAGGCAATCCCGAAACAGTCAGCCATTGAAAACCCTATGAGAGTCGCTATGAGTCAGATACCGACTAGATGGCACCTAACAACAACAACAACAACAACAATATATATCTATATACATATGTATATATGTATATATGGTGTGTGTATATGTTAAAATTGAGTCCACATATGACCGAAAATGTAATATTTTTCTGAGTTTGGCTAATTTTGCTTAACATGATGATGACTTCTAGTTCCATCCTTTTCCTGCAAATGATATAATTTAGTTCTCTTTATGGCTGAATAACACTCCACTAGGCACATACACCACATTTTTTATCCTTTCATGTGTTGATAAACATCTAAGTTGATTTCAAATCTTGGTTATTGTGACTTTTTGTTGTTGTTAGGTGCCGTTGAGTCAGAGTCTATAGCAATCCTATATACAACAGGTGAAACACTATTGTCAGTGCTTCTCTGTTATATTATAGGGTTTTCAGTGGCTGGTTGTTCTTTGGGAGTGGCTTGCCGGGTCCTTCTCCCAATTGTAACTTAGTGCTGCAATAAACACAGATATGAAAGTATCTCTGTGGTATGTTGATTTAGATTCCTTTGGGTAGGCACTCAGGAGTGGAGTAGCTGGATCATATGGTAGTTCAATTTTGTGAGGAATCTCCATACTGAGTGTAGGGAAGAATTGGGAGGAAATTGGCAAAAACTCCCAAACTGGGAAAATGGCGTTTGAATATCTGGTTTGTAAGTTAGAAATCTAGGGAAAATGAAAGTAACTTGGTTGCATGTTTGTACAAAACCCTTCCTGATTGGACAATTGGACTGAAAGCTGATTGGCTCAGGCCATTCCGTGGGCGAACTATATAAAGAGCTGCGCTGCAGCAGCTCGACCCCTTTTTTGGCACGGCCTTTCTGGCATCCCTTTCTGCGCCTTCTCGCCTGTT
>VMDO01041274.1:0-11320 GCA_007922755.1 Pedetes capensis
CGGAAGCTAAGCAGGGTCAGGCCTGGTTAGTACCTGGATGGGAGACCGCCTGGGAACACCAGAAGCTGTAGGCTTGGGAGAAGGACCTGGCAACCCCCTCCCAAAAATCAATCTGCCATCGAAAACCCAATGAACAGCAGAGAAGCACTGACAATAGTGTTTCCCCTGTTGTACAGAGGGTCGCTATGAGTCGGATACCTACTCGACGGCACCTAACAACAACAACAACTATATATATATATATATATATATATATATATATATATATATATATATATGTATATGTATATGTGTGTGTGTGTGTGTGTGTGTGTGTGTGTGTGTGTGTGTATGCTGAGAATAAGCACTTATAAGATGAGGGAGCTGTGAAAGGGAGAAGAGAGATTAAAAAACATTCGAATTTATCAACAAATAATGCCACATTGTGATCTCCCTCTTAAAGAAATTAAACATACAAATAACTTAAAAATCCAAGAACAGATAATAGTTAGCAGAATCAAGTATATCTAAAAAATGCAATATTTTTGCATGATATAATATATATTGATGCGTAGACATTAAAATGACTGTTAACTGATAAGACTATATAAATGGCTCTTTGGAAAACAGGCTGACAGTTCCCTCAAAAGGCTAAACATAGAATTACCCTATGACCCGGCAACTCTGTAAGAAAAATGAAAACATATGTCTGTACAAAAAATTTGTACACAAATATTCATAGCAGCATTATTCCTAATAACAAAGAGAGTGAAAACAACTCAAATAGTCATCAATTGATAAATGGATGAAAAAAATTGGTATATAGATATGGTAAAAATGTTATTTGAAAATAAAAAGGAATAAAGTAAAAGTTGAATATCCTTAATCTAAAATGCTTAGGGGCTGGGATTTAGCTCAATTGGTAGAGTGCTGCGCTGCAGTCTCTGAGGTCCCGAGTTCAATTCCCAGCACCGCAAAAATGGGAGAAGGACCTGGCAATCCACTCCCAAGGCAATCCCCAAACTTAATCAGCCATTGAAAACCCTATGAGGGTCGCTATGAGTTGGATACTGACTCAACAGCACCTAACAACAACAACCACAAAATGCTTAGGATCAGAAGTGTTTTGGATTTCAGATTTTTTTTTAGATTTCAGAATATTTGCATTTTCATAATGAAATATCTTGGCAATAAGGCTCACAGCTAAACACAAAATTCATCTAAGTTTTATAATCATCTTAGAGCCTGAAAGAAATTTTATATCTTTTCTGTGTGTGTGTGTGTGTGTGTGTGTGTGTCTACTTTTTGACTGCAATTGATCAATGAGGTCAGATGTGGAATTTTTTACCTGTAGCATCAGTACTCAAAAAGTTTCAGATTTTGTAGTATTTTGAATTTTAGATTTTCAGATTAAGGATGCTCAGCCTATACCAATACATGTAACAACACAGAACAACCTTGAAAAGGTTATGCTAGGTGAAGGAAATCCATCAAAGGAGACCACATACGGTTTTATTCTATTTATATAAAGTGTCTAGAATAGACAAATCCACACAGATTTAGAGCTGATTAGAGCAGAGAAGCTGGGATGAGGTGGTTGTTGTTGTTAGGTGCCATCGAGTCGAGTCCGACTCATAGCGACCCTATGTACAGCAGATTGAAACACTTGCCGAGTCTGTGCCAGGCAAACGATCTTATTTATGTTTAAGCCCATTGTTGCAGACACTGTGTCAATCCATCTGGTGGAGGGTTTTCCTCTTTTGCGTTGACCTGCCACTCTCCCAAACATGATGTCCTTCTTCAGGGATTGATCTCTCCTGACTACATGTCCGAAATATGTAAGACGCAGTCTAGCTATTCTTGCTTCCAAGGAGCACTCTGGTTGCACTTCTTCTAGGACAGATTTGTTGGTTCTTTTGGCAGTCCATGGTATATTCAATAGACGTCTCCAGCACCACAGTTAAAAAGCATCAATTCTTTTTCTGTCTCTCTTGTTCAATGTCCAGCTTTCACAACCATATGATGCCACTGAAAATACCATGGTATGAGTCAGACGCACTTTCGTCTTCAATGTGACATCTTTGCTTTTCAATACTCTAAAGAGATCTTTTGCCACAGCTTTTCCTAGAGCAATGCGTCTTTTGATTTGTTGACTGCTGCTTCCACAGGTGTTGATTATAGAGCCAAGCAAAGCAAAATCTTGGACAATCTCAATCTTTTCTCCATTTATTGTGAAGTTGCGTGCTAACCCAGTCGTAATACAATGAGTATTTCTCTTTGGAGGTTTCTCTTTGGAGGTGGCAAAAATGTTTTAAAATTAATTATGTTGATGGTGGTACAACACTGTCAATGTACTCAAAATCACTGAATTGTATGCTTTAAATAGATGAATTATGTGATATGTGGATTAAGTCTCAATAAAGCTGTTACATATAAACATGATTCAAAAATCTTTAATAGGATCAAACACTTGTACCTCCTATGAAAAAAATCATCAAAGTAGGATGCAAAGAATGTATTTGAAGCTTGCAACTAAATGAAGATATGCATAGAAAAACAGTAGTGGCTTCTGGGTGCCACCTTTAAAAGGCTCAACTTTGGAGACAATGGAGGAGGTGATAGCACCATTTTGGCAATTGGAAAGCAAATGACTGCATGGTTACTGACCTAGCAGATCTGAAAAAGTAGAATCCTGTGCCAAGACCAACCAGAATCCCGAAGGCTTAAGAATCCATACTAGGCACCCCTGGAATAAAGGAGAGACAATTAGGAGAACTGTTTGAAAGCTTTTGAAGAAACAGATCCTAGATCTTCTCTTCTTGGCCTCACTGGGTGACTGCCCTCCCATTTTGATAAAAAAAAAATTGAAGGCTCCTACTACAGAGAGGGCAAGGTAGATGGTGTCTGATCTGGTCTGGAAGACCCCTGGCCACATTGAAGAATGAAGATACACAAATATGGGGGGACTACCTATTCCTAAAAACACTAAATTTTTAAGACCCTCCAGCCAGCTTTCCCTAGTCAACACACAGAACACTGGCAGTCAAGTCTTTGCTCTTCAGATAAGAGATGAAAGGGCCTTCTTTGTGGAATCTGACTAACTCAAAAGAAAATCCCTAAAAATACTGACATTGCTCCAACCATTAGCTGCCAAGTGAGGCAGCTGCCTTAAGAGGAAAACTCCTACACTAATGCACCTTCAAAGTGTCCTTTCCTTTAATTTTCAGCTAAAATTTTATGATACAAGCTGAGCATACCTAGAGGCTTTCCTGTCCACCATTTTAACCTTGTAAACATATGTGCCATGACCCTGAGCAAACCATGCCCAAAATTTGTCAAATATCTTTCCTTCTTAAATTATGACACCTAAATTGAGCATGCTCAGGCATGTACTGCTTTATTGAGCATGCTCAGGAATAGGCCAATCCCTACATGAGTGTATATGTTGTTGTTAGGTGTCATCATATCATGTATTGTTCATACTGATCCTCAGAGGGTTTTCGATGGCTGATTGTTTCAGGGTTGTTTCAGAGTGCACTGCCACATACTTCTTCCATTTTTGCAGTGCTGGGAATCGAAGCCGGGTCCTCAGAAAATGCAGAGCAGCACTCTACCAACTGAGATAAACACCAGCCCATATGAATGTTTATAGGCTCTCTGAATAAAACGCCCATGCTTCCTTTGAAAAGAGCATTACTTTAAAAATAACTACCATTGTCTCCTTATCCACTATAAGGCAATAAATCTTTCTCAACTCTTTTACCTCTTGGCTGTGCTTGTTTTGACTTTGCACTCACCAAGATGCAAGTCCATTATGTTCAGTTACACAAGCAGTTACGCTATAGAAAAGTTCATGTTCAAATGATTCAACTCACATGCTGAGACTACCATTCTGCTCTTTAGACACTTATTTTCAAATATGAGCAGAAACCAATCACAGCAAGACATTTGAGTAGAGCCTTTAACATGAATAATACAGACCAAAACACAAAGGATAAAGCACCCAAGAGGAAGCACAGACTATGCTATGGATCCACCTTTTGAAAATTTATAATTGGTATCCTGCTTCTTAGTGGGTCTCCCAAATTGTATAATGTTCATGCCGAGAACACCTCGTGCCACCTCTATTTGTACCTAGAAAAAGAAAAACTTAAAAGAAAACTAATACAATTATTAATTCCCCAGTTGTTCCAGAAAAGAAAAAGTAATCATAGTATACCAGATAGTGCACATTTGAATCTCAGCTCCACACAGAATGTTGGTCAGTCCAAATCACATATTACTATAATGAGAAAATTAGTTATGAGATATGTACTGGAAAACGAAAGAAAGTAGAGCTAAATTCTCATTCTCTGTCATGGGAAATCCATACATCATATCGAAAACTTCTAAAACAAGGGGAAAAAAGATGTTATTTAGAAATTAGGTAAATGTCAAAAGAATAAGCTAAAAATGTTAAAATTACTTATTTTGGAGAAAGGGAATTTGAAGTACAAACATTTTTCATTGTGACTTTTAGTTCGTGTACATTAATCTTATAAATAATGTGTTCCATTATGACATTTTCATACATATATATAACATACTTTGATCATATGCACCCCTTGTTACCTTCACTTGCTCACCTCTCTCCCTGAAGGAATGAAAACTTTTTAAACCATGTGAAAATAATTTTTATTTTTATTTTTTAATGCTATAAAATACTTTAAAGTATAAACAGTGATTATCCTTAGGTGAAAGACTTTTGGATACATTTTTTGAGTATTTTTCCTTTCATCTATATCTTCCACATGTTCTAGAATAAATGTGGATTCTTTTATGAATAAAGCATTAAAGTGTAAAAGTGGCATGCCTTTCTATCTTAAAAGTTGTAAGAATTGAATGGGAAATGGTTTCTAAACTAACTGGCATTTTAAATTTTTAGCTATTTGACTTGAATAAATAAGGGATGAGTTTTTATGAGATTAAAGCATTCCTCTATTTGATAGAAAATGTGCATACATTAAATCTTTTTGAAAAACATAGCAGATACCTCTCATATTTTGTTAACTGTCTTGACAGTTTTCACTTCTTAATAGCAACAAAATAAATGTCTCTCCAGAAAGGACTGTCATTTTTTAGGGCCTTTTGCATTAAATGCTTTTCTGGTAATTACAACACTCTAGGCAACCTTCACTAAATGTGTTAAGTCCTCCTCTTTCCAGCACCATTTCATATCAATTACTTTTGTTTTTGTTTTTGTTTGGTTTTTTGAGACAGTCTTGCTATGTAACCCATGCTAGCCCTGAACTCACAAACCTACTGCCTCAACTTCCCAAGTACTGGTATTACAGGCGTGGGCCACCATCCCAGCCACATCAATGTTTTGCCTCCTTGTCACAAATTTATAAATCTTTCAGGATCAGATCAAAATTCCACAGACACTCCCTTCTTCTCTTCCTTTTCTCCTTCCTTATCTCTTTTATACTTTCTTCCCAAATTCCAGATGTGAATACTCATATCTTTAAAACTTTCAAAAAAGACTCATTTACCTTCAGTCCTGCCACACTCTATTCAGGAAGTGTTGCTATTTTTAACTTTTAACAAAACCGGAAAGCAAGAATCATGAAGGGATTCGCCCAAGAACACTGAGGGCTAGCCCTCAGATAGCACCACCTTCATCGTGGTTATTTACATCAGGTCCTCAATAAACTCAGGCCAGGAAACAGAAAGCTGAGAAGAACCTGGGATACCCCACCTCCATTTAATCCAGATTATGTTTCATTTTGTTCACTTGGCAGAAGAGTGCATAGTCATCCAGAAGGAAAATCTAGGAAACACAATTTATGATGAAAAAAATCTGCAGACAAAGACAAGACAGGAAAGAAGACCCAGGCATGCCATCAAACAAGAAGCAGAAGGGAAAACTCAAGACATTACTCAATTATGAGAAAATTGGTACTTTGGGGAGGAGATGCAAAAGCAGCCTTCTCTCTCTTCCCCAGGGCTAAGTAGCCTTCCCCTCACCTCTACTAGATATGGCATCAGCCAAAACTAAGATTTATTTGCCCAGAGGGTTGTGTTCCTTGACTTCAGTTTAATTCATGCTACTGTCTTCTTCTAGGCCTGCAGCTATAAAACTGTGGTGTCAGATCCCATCAAATCTCAGAAGCTAAGCAGGGTTGGGCCTGCTTAGTACTTGGATAGGAGACCTCCTGGGAACACCAGGTGCTGTAGTCTTAGGAGAAGGACCCAGAAACCCACTCCCAGAAAATAATCATCCATTGAAAACCCTACAAATAGCAGAGAAGCACTGACAATAGCATTCCCCCTGTTGTACCTAGGGTCACTATGAGTCAGACACGGACTCAACAGCACCTAACAACAACAACTGTCTTCTGGTTGCCTTGGCAACATATACTAAACTTGGAGAGTCAAAAATAAATAAATAAATAAAATTTTAAAAACCACACATTATTTGAGCTACTAAAGGAAAGCTAGAAAGCTAGGGAATGATAAAAAGAAAATTTCAATACCAATTAAGACATCAGACTCCCTCCAAGCTATGATGTACACCACGAACCACCTACTCCCTAAAACAGTTCCCTAAGACCTGGTCCACAAAAGTCAGGAGAGGGCAGGTCTGAAGGGAGAACACTTGAAAAGCTTAGGACAAGAACCTTTTCCTTGGTTCATAGCCAATTTGGGAACAATGCTCTTCTGAAACCCAAAATCCTTTATAGTCTTAAACAGAAAAAGAATGCTGCCTTTAGGGGTTACTAGCTGAGAAAAGAGAAACATTTCCCCTTTATTGCAAAGAGAGTCCTTGAGGGAGAGAGACAAAAATATTTTAATAGGATAAAGAAGAGAGAATTATTCTGCCAGAAAACCTAAGCTGAGACTGAGAATAGATACCTAAACAGCATGTCAAACTTATCCTAGCCTTCTGGCTCTCACTTCCTCTAGAAGGAAGCATACTTATTCAACTTCAAGGACAGATGTTTTTCCAGCCATGAAATCTCTAGAGAATATATTGTGAAGATCTATGCAAAATGAACATTGAACACCATAAGGAACAGTTGTGGATTCTTTTCTCTAAAAAAGCACCAAGTCATTCTTCCAATGACTGTTTGGCATAAATGCTAAATTGCAAGTCTGTGAAAGTGAGTTGGGTAAAGCTAACAGAATTCCAAAATAATAGCTTTGGTCTGGGTTGGCCAAAAGAAGGCACAAAGTTTAGTAAATTGTGCTTGAACAGACACACATCTATTTGAAAGAGACTCCCCCAAAAGTGGGAGGTTGTTGAGACAACCCTTGTGCCCAAAAACTAGGTGGAAGTGAGGCTTGTTCTGAAAAGTGAAGGCACCAACTTGTTTCCTGACCACTGAGGCAAAAAGCCAGCACTGTTCCCAAAAAGTGGTTCAGTTTGCCTGAATCTGACTATGTTTTAGTGCTGAAAGCCCCAAGTCCTGAGAAATCCCTCAGTTCCCATAATATCAGAACGATCAGTTCCCCTAGAAAGCAGGTAGGGATGCTCAAGTACTCAGGCAGGTAACAATTCTCCACTGAATTCTGCCTCATAAAACTTGTGAGTGGTTAGAGTATGACATTTTGAGAACAGATATGGTTATTCTAGCATGAATGTATTTTTTTTATCAAAAGCTTAATTTTTAGCAAGACTTCATCCCCATGTCCTACCAGGACATATAACTTGAAGAATTTGCTTTGGGGTATCTAAAATAAGAACACCTCAGGATTTGCTTTGGGGTTTTTAAGATGAAATACTTATGGATTAGAATCATGTATGCATCTAGATGCTAAAGAACTTATTAAAAGGCTAATTTTTGCATAACTGATATTATACTTTAAAAAAAATCAGTGATTAGCTATGAGAATCAATGTGTTCTTGAGGCCACTTGAGAAATTTTGCCCTCCCATTTCCTTTGAAGGCAGGACACCATTCAGTCGATGCAAGAACAGAATGAAATGCTTTAGACATGCATTCAAACAGAGGTGGTGAAGACCTAGCCTCAGTTCTACCATTGCTTTGTTTGGTCCACTGCCCGCTCTCTCCACTGTAATCTCCATGGGACATTGAAACACTGGAAAAGAAAAAACATATGACTTTGGGCTCTAAGAGAGAGCACACAATCTAACCCTCACAGGTTGGTTTCCTTAACTGAAGCAAAAACCAATAAGTGCTCCAAAGACCCACATGTGCAATGAAGCAAAGAAGGAGTACCACCTTCATGTTTTTGGAATAACTACTAACATTTAGTGGGACTTATTCAACAGCACCTAACAACAACAGCAACAACATATATGACACAGAATGCCCTTACCCTACAATTTCTAGAGGAACCTTGTTCTAATATTTCTTTGATTCTCTGACTAGTTCTAGTCTTGAAATATGTAATAAGTAAATGTATTTCAACTGTTAAATCATTAATTTTTGGCTATTGGACAACATTTTATAGCCCAGAACACACCACAAATCATAAAAGGCCCCCAAGACTTCCTAGGTAAGATGTATCAATGACTACCTAAAGAGTTCACCTCTGAATTAACTTTCATCTTCAACAGTAGCTAACTACAACCGGGAGCGGTGGCGCATGCCTGTAATCCCAGCGGCTTGGAAAGCGGAGGCAGGAGGATCAAAAGTTCAAGACCAGAGGCAGTCTGCGTAACTTAGTAAGACCCTGTCTCAAAAAGTAAAAAAATGGGCTGAGGGTGCAGCTCAGTGGTCCAGCACTTACAGAGCATGCAAATGCAAGGCACTGGGTTCAACCTCCAGTACCGCAAAAAAAAAAAAAAAAAAAACACAGTAGCTGACTACTTGTTCAGCTGAAAATTCAACTACAAATGCTTTCAGCTCAATAGCAACCGCCAGTAGAGATTATTTTTGGCTGGAGATTTGAACAGGTATAAATCAATTTTACATGCGTTTTACTCAGTTTATGCTCCATATGGATGGCACGTATTTCTTGAATGCTCACATACAAAATTAAACTCCTAGATGCTTTTATGCCAGAGGCAGTATCTTCCTGCTGCATATATCAATTTACACCCATATGTTATAATAGCCAAAGGCCATTGTAATAATAGTGATGATGTGAGATCCAGAGTTTTCCTTGTTTATAAGTAAATCATCAATTAAATTGTCCCTTTGGGGGTTTTGTATTATAATTTCACTTTTTTGGATGAGAGGGATAATTTACAAATCACAAGAAAACAGAACTAAAATGTATATTTGGATACTGACCAGCGATTAGAAAGTATAACCCGGATTTATGAATTGCTCACAGATTTCACACAGGAGCCATTGTGCGGGGAGGGGGACATATATGACTTCTCCCTGACGGTAAGTGGATGGGAAGGCCTGAATTGTAAAATGAGAAATTCTAGTAAATGAAAAAAAAATGTTTAGGACTATTCATGCTTTATTCTCTTTAAAAAGTATATCCCTAGTGAATTGTTCCTAGCTGTAATCTAAAGCTCATATTTTCCACAAATCAGCATTTACTGAATAAATGTAAGAGGATATGTGACTACCATTCCCTCTTTAGGAACATCTGTTTCCAAAGGAATGTTGGCAGAGATTACAAGTGATGTCTGACTGCTAGGCACAAAGATTACAATCTGACCAATTCTTACCCTGGCATTCCTTCCTCAGGGAGGCCTTATCCAGAGGCATGCAAGCCAGAGTTTGCAATGGGTTACTGCAAATTCTCCCTGGAAAATAAACAAAAGTTTGGAAGCAGGAAGTGCTCATAGCTGGAGCTTTACTGTATCCCTTAAATATTTACATTTAACATTCACAAAATGTCCATTTATAAAGATGTTCGAGAAAATAATATAAAATTCCAAAGGGAAACATTTCCATTCGTGATGTTTGCCATCAACAACTATTTACTAAGATAACTAACTTCTTTGAGGTGTAAGGAGCTATGAAGATCTTTCTTTACAGACCAACACAACTCCACATTAGTCATAGACTGACCACTTCAGACATCTATTTAGCTGATTGGGATTTCATAGGATCCTACGGTACTTTCTGTTGATCAGCTTTCATTTGAGTTTTCAAAAATTTGGTCAAGAAAGAATTTTGAGCAGACCAGCTAGGCCAAGGAATCCAACAGCCACATTTGACTCAGAAGATACATTTTTGTGAGTAATTTTAATATTAATAGAAGGAGATGACATTTGAGTTTGGTTGTAACCTACAAAACAATTGCTTAAGGAAACACAACTTCTAAGATTTAATGGATAAGAGCAACTTTGTCTTAAGCTAAGTTAATACAGAATTAAATGAAAGATCACTGAAATCTAGAGAAAATAAGTCCCCATATTTAAAAAAAAAAGAGGAGAACCAAATGCAATTGCTTGGATCCAGATATCCACAGGAAGCACTCATTCTTTTCCAGGTTAGAACTCAGTGCATTAAAAAACTGAGATGTACCATAGGAGATTTTTCACTGAATGACATGTAATCACTTCATTATATTTCAATTACTGAATCATTAAGTTTTGGCTATCTAATAACATTTCACAAAGTCAGATGTTACATTAAAAAATAACATAGCACCAGGAATAAAGACACTGTGAAGGCTGCCTTCTTTAACCCTAGGCCAGGCATTTATTTCTTTTTCAACAAGATTCCCATTTAAAGTATAGCTGTTTAAGTTCTTTACAGATTTACTGTATGATCAAGTAATGCAGTGAAATATAAATATATAGTCATTTAGTAATTTATATGAAGAAATTGAATATGAATTTATATGAAGAAATATTATCCACCATCAACATAAACTATTGGTATTATACACATCAGTTCTGATCGTTTACCTTAATTCAGAGAATTTTTACTGTGATTCCCTTTGCATCTTTTAAGAAGTCAATGAATGGCATTATTTTTAGATGAATGACATTATTCTTAAATTGATTACCATAGACAAATGGATCTGCTCTGTAGATGCCAATTAACGCTGCAGTGACCCAGGCCCACTCCCAGGTTGCCTACAACATCACTCTTCCCTCCAGTTCTTACTCGAAGGTTCCATAATTACCACAGTTCCTTTTCTCAAGGTTAGCTTTGCTTGGCTTCCCATAAGTCCGAGGCCAATGATCTACTCACCAAGAAGCTGCACCAAACTCTACAGGTGCATCCCCTGCCCCAGCCCGGCAACATAACAGGAACTGCCCAACTAGAACCACAAAAGATATGAGAGCACAGGAAAATCTGACTCAATGGGCAAGGGATGCTGTCCCCCTCCTCAAGTAAAAACAAATGTGCATTTGGTTATGAAAGAACCACCCAGGAGGGTTAGCAGGCTCTGCTGTCAGGAAGCCCCTGTTCTGTCAC
>VMDO01041275.1:0-11319 GCA_007922755.1 Pedetes capensis
CTTTTGAATTGTGGTGCTGGAGATGTCTATTGAATATACCATGGACTACCAAAAGAACCAACAGATCTGTCTTAGCAGAAGTGCAACCAGAGTGCTCCTTGGAAGCAAGAATAGTCAGACTGTGTCTTACATATTTCAGACATGTAGTCAGGAGAGATCAATCCCTGGAGAAAGACATCATGTTTGGGAGAGTGTCAGGTCAATGAAAAAAAGGAAAACCCTCCACCAGATGGATTGACACAGTGTCTGCAACAATGGGCTTAAATATAAGTAAGATTGTGTGCCTGGCACAGAATTGAGAAGTGTTTCTACCTGCTATACATAGAGTTGCTATGAGTCAGACTCGACTAGACGGCACCTAACAACAACAACAACACATAATTAAACAGTAAAAATTCTAATCAATTTAGAAAGTGGGCAAAACACATGAAGAGACATTTCTCCAAAGATATGTACAGGAAACACATAAGCACCTAAAAGATGTTCAACATCATTAATCATTAGGAAATACAGATTAAATTTACAAGGTGTCTCTGCACAAGTATCATAAATCCAAGAAGAAAAAAATGACAAGTAAAAATTTAAAAATTAAAAAAGGAACAATGGCCATACAAATGCTGTTTAAAGTACAGAGAAGCTAAATCCCTCAGACATTGCTGATGGGGATATAAAATGGTACAGCCACTCTGGAAAATAGTTTGACTATTTTTTAAAATAAAATTGCACTTGCAATTACCACATAGCCTAGCAATTGCATTCAGAAGCAATCCTGAAATCATCAGCCATTGAAAACCCTATGAGGGTCGCTGTGAGTCGGACTCTACTCGATGGCACCTAACAATAACAACAGAGAAATGAAAACTTGGGCTTAAACAGATTTTTTTAGCAGCTTTAGTTGCAGTAGCCCCAAACCAGGAACAATCCAATATCTTTCAATGGGTGGTTGGTTAAGCAAACTCTGGTACATTCTTGCCATGGAATACTCACTACTTAGCCAATAAAAAGGAAGGCTACTTGGATACATGACAACTTAGATTTTAAAGGCATTCTGCTTAGTAAAAAAAATCTCAAAAGATTGCATACTGTATGATTCCATTTGTATAAAAAACCTTTGAAATGACAAAGCTGTAGTTATAGAGAGCAGATCCATGATTACCAAGGGACAAGGATGAAAGTGAGGGGAATGTGGTTGTACAGGAGTAATATGAGAGCATTCCTTTGTGGTGATAAAACCCTTCTGTATTATGATGCCATGATGGAAACAGGATTTAAAAATCTATATATGGAACCAAATTACATACACATACATTCATGTTCACAAATGCACAAATATGCAGGGGAAAACAATGAAAACTGAATAAGGCCTATAGTGTAATTGACAATATTGTACCAGGGTTGATTTCTTCTTTTGATATTGTATTAAATTATATTACATGTCACCATGTGGAAAGCTGCATAAAGGGTTCAAGGGACTGAACTTTTGCGACTTCCTGTGACTTGGCAAATCATTTTAAAATAAAAAGCATTTATAATTTTATTGTGATTTTTCACTTTAATATAGCTCAGGTTTTTCCTTAAATTAAGATCATTTTTTTCTTAAACATCACTTTTTTATAGAGATAGAATTTGCTTACCACAAAATTCATTTTATAGGCGGCTGAGGGAGGAGGATCATGAGTTTGAGGCAAGCCTTGAAACCTTGTCTCAAAAAAAAACACAAGAATAAATAAATAAATAAGGAGTAACAAAGGTATACTGACAAATTTTAAAAGTTCATCATTTTAAACTGTGAATTTTCATGATTTTTAGCATATTCACTAAGTTTTTGTGCAACCCTAGCCACTAATTCTAGAATATTTCCATTATCCTTAAAATGAAACCCCATACTCATTAGCAATCATTCTCCTTTTATGTTCTTTCTCTTTTCCTTTCCCTGTCTTGATTTTCCTATTGTGGACATTATACAGAAATAGAATCTTAGAATATACAGGCTTTGTGTCTGGTTTCTTTTATTTAGTGTTTTGTTTTCAAGGTTTATCCATATTGTGGCATGTGTCAGTGCTTCATTCCTTTTTATGACTGAAGTTATACACACACACACATAATATATATATAATAACACATATGTGCTACTGTTGTTAGGTGCCATTAAGTTGGTGTCCAACTAATGATGACCCTATGTACAACAGGTGAAACAGTATTGTTACTGATTCTCTGCTATTCATAGTGTTTTCAATGACTGATTGTTTCCTGGGAGTGGGTTACCAGGACCTACTCCCAAACCTACAGGATCTGGTGTTCCCAGGCCATCTCCCATCCAAGTACTAACCAGGCCTGACCCTGCTTAGCTTCCAAGGTCTGTCGGGATCTGACTTTGCTTATTTACTCATCAGTTGATTGATCTTTGGGCTATTTCCACTTTTTTTCTCTTATAAATAATTCTCCTATGGTCATTCGTATACAAGGTTTTGTTTGTTTGTTTTGTTTTTGGTCCTGTGAATCAGACTTAGGACCTTGTGCATGTTAGACAAATGCTCTACCACTGATCTATACTCTCAGTCATGCACAAGTTTTTGTATGACCATATTTTTTTTCTCAGTATTGGAGATGTTGAGCCCAAGATCACAAGCACGCTTGGGAAGGACTCCACCACTGAGCCACACTCCTGGCCCCTTTTTTATTTTGAGACAGGGTCTCTCTAAAGTATGGAGGCTGCCTCTGGCCTTGAACCTGAGATCCTCCTGCCTTTGCTTCGTGAGTTGCTGGGATTACAGGGATGAGCCACTGTGCTCGGCTGATCATGTTTTAAATTATCCAGATATATACCTAAGAATGGAATTGTTGTGTCATATGGTAACTCTATGCTTAACTTATTAAGGAAATGTCAAACTGTTTTCTAAAGTGGCTGCAATGTTTTACATTCCCATAGTAATATCTGACTGGGAGACGGACCCGGCAACCCACTCCCAAAAATCAATCCACCATTGAAAACCCTATGAACAGGAGAGATGCACTGACAACAGTGTTTCACCTGTTGTACGTGGGGTCGCTGTGAGTCAGATACAGACTCGACAGGCCCTAACAACAAGTAGTATCTGAAGGTTCCAATTTCTCCACGTCCTAACCAATACTTGATATTTCTATCTTTTTTATTACAGCCATCCTAGCAGGTGTGAAATTGCATGTTGGTGGTTTTGATTTGCATTTCTCTAATGATTAATGATTTTTAGCACTTTTTCATTTGTATATCTTCTTTGGAGAAATGTTCATTCAAATCTCTGCCCATTTTTTGTTTGTTTGTTTGTTTTCTTCCCACAGGATCTCCCTAGGTAACCTAAGCTGGCCTCAAACTCAAGATCCTCCTGCCTTGGCCTCCCAAGTGCTGAGACTAAAGGTGCTGCCACCATATCCAGCTTTTTGCCAATTTTTAAAATTGACACTCTTAGTTTTTGCATTGAAAGGGTTATTTATGTATTCTGGCTGCTAGACTCTTATTTGATAGATACGTGATTTGCAAATATTTCCTACCATTCAATTTCCCCCCCTTTTTTTTGAGACAGAGTCTCACTGTGTAGTCCAGGCTGGCCTTGAATTTGCTATGTAGACCAAGCTGGCCTTGAACTCATGTTGATCCTCCTGCTCCAGGCTCCCAAGGGCTGGGAATCCAAGTATGTGTCATCACACCTGGCTTTCCTTTCACTTTCCTAATGGTGTCTTTTGAAACTAATTTTAAGAGTCAATTTATCTATTTTTCTTTTGTTCCTGTGCTTTAAGTGTCATATGTAGGACACTCTTGATTAATCCAAGATCATGAAGGCTTATTCTTGTTTTCTTCCATGAGACTAATAGTTTTATCTTTCACTTTAGGTATTTGATCCATTTCTAATTAATTTTTGCATATAGTGAGAGGTAATGCCCCGACTTCATTCTTTTCCTTATGGATAGCCAGTTGTTCCAGCATCATTTGTTGAAAAGATTATTCTTTCCCCTATCAAATTATCTTAGCACTGTTGGTGCAAATCAATTGACCATAAGTGTACAAGTTTCTTTCTGTACTGTCAATTCCATCCTACTGACATACAATTTCTTAAAATGAATTATTTTTCCTGAGGCCTAATGTGGGACCACTCTGAGTAAAATCCATGCTATTTTGCCTGAACTTATGAAATAATTTTGGTGGAGGGCCATAGGACCTCACTTGAGAAAATGAAACTGATAAACAGGTCTCTAGAAAATGAGAAATGGGACCTATAGTGGTGCATTGGAGAGAATTTTGCTTTGGAATTAGTAAGACCTGGATTTGAATGCTAGTTCTATGCAAAGTTTTATGGCTTTGGGCATGTTGCTTAACCTCTAGGAACTTTAGCTCCTGGGAAATGGGGATGGTAGTAATCTCAGTTTTACAAGGCTGGTGTTAGCCAGACAAAGATTGTGAATGTGGTGATGTGGTCCCTGGGACACAGTAGATATTTGACACCAAGATAACTTATAACAGTTCATTGTGTTGTGTTGCCCTCTCTTCTGAACCAAGGTGGTTAAATGGGATCAGGAGAGGTGGGCTATTCTGTGAGTACCAGTTCCCATGTTTCTGCTCTTGTCTCCTACACTGTGAAGCAGCAGTGGTCCCATTCTCTAACCTTTCCCATCTTGGGCAGAGTAAAGGTTGGATGAAGAAAAGGAAAGTGGCAGCCTGGCATAGTGGTGCTCACCTGTAATCTCAGCACTCAGAAGGCAGAGGCAGGAGGATTTCAAGTTCAAGGCTGGGCTGGGCTACATGGTGAGACTTTGTATAAAAAATATCCCACAAAACAAAAAACAAAACAGACAATATTAATAACCACCACCACAACCCCAAAAAAGGATAATGGCTGTCCACACACTAGTCTTCTGGCCAGAAAGGAAAATATTAGGTTTGAGGGATGTCCAGTAGTGAATTACAGAATAAGTAAGAAGCAGTCATATACTATTTTATACAACTAGAGCTTTATTTTAATAGAAGAAACAGGATAACTGCATTGCCAATCTAAAACTGTCATAATTGAAGCAACCCTATCTGCTTGGATTAGGAAGCCACAGTTCAGTTAGGGGCACTAGGTTACCTTGTGGCAGTCCCCAAATTACAAGGAAAAGACTCAGAAGGAACCACATCAAGGCTGTTTTAAAGTTTCTAAGCCTAAACCTAAATAGTAGTGACGTCATTAAGGTTTGGGAGGAAGGGGCACAATGTTTGTTGGCTTTTCATTACTTCTATTAAACAATTGGCTAGAGCTACTCACAAAATTCCTAAACTTGGTTGTTGCCGTAAAATAACTGAAGGTGATAGAGCCACTTCCTCTGCTAGCTAGCTCTCCCCACTTCTCTGGGGTTCCTTTCCCCCAAACCTGCCTCAGCCACTTGGGAGGGGATGCCATTGTTGAAACTTTGATTCATTAACTATTTTCTGGCTTGGCTGGTGTACCCTACAGACTTGAGATCCACCCCTCTCCCCAAATTCTTCCTTCTCTGTGACTCCACTCGGATCTCTCATGGATTTGGAGTTTTAGTAGAAGGGAATCTGGCTCCTGTTACATGATCATCAGCTCCTGGGTCTCAGAGTAGCCATATTCAACTTTGTATTTTTCAAACAGCTTACACAGGGCACTGATGTAGAGTGCGTGGTACTTGTCCACCATCTCTTTGTCAGGAGTATCAACTTTTGGGACTGGCAGGGGTTCTCCAACTAGAAAAGGAGAAGATGCAAGCAACAGGGTCCCTACCCCAACTCACACTACATGCCCCTTCCTGCAGGCCACATACTGATGGTATCTGGGCCCCTCCCCTTCTTTCATTTTTCCCCCGCTCCAGCACCATCCTGGGCCTCATTCCCCTGTCACCTCATCTCACCCACACAAGCACAGGGAAGAGATGCTCCTGGGACAACTGTACAACTCAGTCTCACCCTGGAATGGCCACAACTGTTGCCTGTTTAGCTGTCCTCCCCACCCTCCTCTCAAACCCACCCACTGAAATTCCCCTCACACATCCTAGATGTGAGCCAGGTCTCCTGGAGCTTGATGGATGACTTGGGAAGGGAGAGCAAGAACCTGTGGGGTCCAGGGACAGTGGAAAGCTTACCAACAGTGGTGATGGGATGATTGAAAGGCAGGAGGCCCCAGGATCCACGAGTGAGGCCCCGGCCATGGAAGAGACAGAAATTTAGTCTCACAAGTCTTTTGAACATGTTCTCGGTTTTTTTTTTGAGAAATCTTAGCCATGTGCCTTCTGGGAAGGTCTCCTGATTGTAAATCTCATTCTCACCAAAGGAATAAGAAGGGACAAGGTATGACCTGCAAAGAGAAAGGCAACAGAGTGAACTCTCCAAGGAAGCAAAACCTCACCTGGTAAAACCTCCCCTAGCAAAACTCTCCCTGAAGTGGGAAACTTCCCCAACTTCCCCATTATAGGATAAGACCTCAGGCTTCCAAACATCTCCATGTCCCATTCCTGCCAGACCCCATTCTCCCAACTGAACTCTCTGAGGGGAGCAGCTGTTCCTTGTCTAGTGATTGGAAGGAACTAATCTCAGGAGACTTAACTACCTTTCTGGCATCCAGCATCCAGAGTGATCTTTCTAAACTGTGTACATGGACATGTCACTTCTCTCTTTACAGCTCTTCCAGAGGTCCTTGCTGTGTACCGCAGTGCTTAGCATGGCCTTTGCGCTCCAGCCCTTGCTATCTGGCCAGGTTCCCATCTCCCCATTCCTTCCACGAAAGCTGCTTAGCCATACTGTTTGCCACGTTCTTTCTCATCTCTGTGTCTGTTCACTCTGTTCCCTCTGCCAGAAGTGCCTTCCCTCTGTGTTTATGGTGCTAATTCCAATTTGCCTTTCAGTCCTCAGTTCTGATTGAGTTCCCTTGAAGAACCTTTCTTGGACCACCTCCAATCCTCCTACTGTGTATTAGGTGCCTCTCCGTTATTGCTTCCCTCTTTCCTGCCCTTACATATCCCTGGCTGTGGGTTACAGTCATCTCCTTACCTATCTGCCTCCCCCAGGAGCTGCAAGCCAATCAAAGATGAGAACTATGTAACAGTCATCTTTGAATCCCTAGGGCCTGATGTGGTGCTGGATATGTCATAGGTCCTCACTGAATGCCTGAGCTCTTTCTTCCTTTGGTCTGACTGGTGACCCCTAGTAATATTTCAGCTCTAGCACAGTTCACATGTCACTCACCAGTGAAACCTCTACTCTGGGTCAAGGTCTTTCCACAAATTTCTGCTCCCATAATAATTTGTACACATCTCTCCATTGTATTCCATTCATTCAACAAATATCTATTGGATTCTCTGAATGTGCCAGCACTGTTTTAGGCTATGGGGATGCATCAGTGAATACAACTGATTAAAAAAAATTCTATCCTCATGGAGCTTTTTTCACGGGGGAAGGGGCAAACAATAAGTAAATAAATAAATAAGTAAATAAATAAATAATATGTAAGAAGATGATAAGTGCAGAGGGGAAACAATAGTGCAGGATGGTCAGGATAGAGCTTACTGAGAAGAGATGTTAGAGCAAAGACTTAAAGGAAGTAAAGGAAGGAGCCAAGCACTTACTTGGAGGAATAGGAAGGATTCTGAGCAAAGGGGACATTTGGAGCCAAGATCCTAAGGTAGGAGCATGTGGCCTACTTGGAGAACAGGAAGGAGACAAGTGTAGCTGTGATGGAGTGAGCAAGGGGGAGAGTAGAGAGTGATGAAATGACAGAAGTGGCTGAGGACCAGATTGTTTGGTGTCTTTCAGGCCCTGGTAAGGATGTTGGCTTTTGCTCTAAGAGGCATGGGAACCATTGAGGATTTTGAGTAGTGACATGATCTGACTCATGGTTAACAGGATTATTCTGGGTATAACTGGGAATACAATCTTGGAGGTGAGGGAGGCAGGGATAGAAGCAGGAAGAGCAGTTCAAAGTATTGTAATCATCCAGAGAGGGATGTTGGTAGTTTAAACTAGGGGACTATAGTTGATAAGTAGCTGGATTCTGCACATATTGATATGTGCATACATTTATCTTTTACAATGGATGGTGAGTCTTCAAGCACTGGGTCTGATTTATTTCTATATCCTCAGTGCATAGTAGTAAGCCTGACACACAGTAAGTGTTTAACAACTGCTGAATGAATGTGTTATATTTTCCCAACCAGATCATATGCTCTTTGTGAACATGTCCTATTCATCTTTGCAAACCTCACAGCACCAAACCAGTGCTTCCATTTTCCTTGGGTGGTCTCAAAGTCTCTTAGTGAATAGGTGGACATGAAGTAAAACCCCACTCTCCCAGACTCCCAGGCTCCTGGAACTCCTTTTGCTCTTTTTTCCACCATCTTTAAGTTATAAATATGCCAACCAAAATGTCTGGAGGCCAAAATACTTCCCAAGGCACAGTGTGAGAGGGAGAAGGAAGCAGAGTGAAGAGGGGGCACCTCTAGCAGGTTTTCCAGGGAACTTGCCATTCTGGAGTGGGTTAGAGAGGGCCTAAGTTACCCTGACAAGAGAGTCACAGAACCTAGGGACCCACCCTGTCTTCAGTGCCAGCTTCACAAAACCTTTGTGATTTTTGAGGTAGAGGGTGGAGGCCCCTGGGCGGCATAAGATGGATTCAGCAGCTCCACCCACCACAATGATCGCAGCAATGCCTGAACCTTTCTGGGTCAGGACATACTTCAGGGACATCTCACTCACTGGGCATATACCTGTGAAACCAAAGAGTCAAGTGGTAGATGGAACTTGGTGCCTGGGACTAGGAAGAAGGGTTCCTCCAGGCTCTTCCTGCTGGACAGTTTCCCATCCTTATGTCTTTGTCCTCTGTATCCTAGGTTAGTCCTAGCTTGAGGGGGTTCTTTAGGGTCAGCTGCTTTCCTTAGGGGTCAGTTCTTCGACAGCAGGAGTTGTACTGATTTCCTCCACCTCCTTTCATCCAGAGCCTCCTACCTTCCAAACTAACAGTCTTGAAGCTCACACTTTCCCTCTCTATTCATGAATTACAGTTATCTTCTGTTCCACCCAGGCTCACAGCACTGGAGATCCTCTTAGATTTCTCTTCTCAGGGGTGGGAGGAGATTAAGCCTACTCTACTGGTATGCTTCCTCCCTAAGAGCAACCTGCCAAAGGGCAGCCATTGGCAGGGGGTTCTGTACAGTAGGAAGACCTGGGAGCCTACTCAAGTCAAACTGAACTGTAGATGAACAATGGAATATTGTTCAGCAATAACCATGGATTCTTTCATTACTTCTGAACCCCACTTTTGCCCTGCACTCACCTTCTGTTCTCTACGGGGATGGTGGAAGTTGCCCCCAAGATCTAGCCATTGAGAGAGACCTCTGCTTCAGGCCCATGCCAACCTCAGAGGGGAGCAGAAGTACCCTGTGCGACTCTAGTGGTCCCACCTGTTCCCTCCAGATGAATATATCTTACCTTTTTATTTTCAGCTTCCATTGTTTTCTGGTGTCCAGAAAGATGAATGTTCATCCAGAGAGAAGGACATTTGTCACAGGCTTAAAGCCTGGCATGGGGAATTTGTCCTGGATTCTGTTGGATGACTATCCTTTATCCTTTGGCATCTTATGCAAGGGTGAAGGGGTTCCCAGGAGATGAAGATCATGGACCAAGACTGTATGTACTAGCTGGTATGAGAGACTTTAAAATGTCTTTGAGATACCCTACCCTAAGATGAGAGGTGCCATATAAATGACCAGCCAAAAGGAGTCAACTAACATTTCAGAAGAGTCTGGCATAGCATGCCTGATTTTCCCTGCATTTCCACATAGGGGCTGGGGGTATAGCTCAGTTGTAAAGCACTTGCCTTGCATGCATAAGGCCCTGGGTTTGATCCCCAGCACTATAAAAATATTTGTTTCCCCCTGCATTTCAATTTAATACTTGGCTTTTGAGCTTGGCTTTTCATTTTGGCTTTGATCTTGAACTCAGCCTTCTGACTCCCCTATGAAAAGAATCCTAGGGGCTCATGAATGCCTATAGCTTCCCCTGTTGCCCAACCAAACTCTCCCTCCCAGATCTTGAATAGAATCTGTACTTGGCTACATACTCCTGATACTGGCCCAGTGTGTTCTAGATTTGTGTGTGTGTGTGTGTGTGTGTGTGTGTGTGTGTGTGTGTGTGTGTGTGTGTGTTAGTAGTGGTGGTGTTTTCTAAATCCTGTTCTAGCAGGGAATGGCTATCTGGGCTTACTGGGGTTGGAGCTCTGAAGTAGATTACAGAATGGAATGATTTATTATACTTACCCATTGACATCACATATTCTCGCACAAATGGGATCCAGAATATCCATTCTAAAGTCATTAAAATGGGTGTGATAGATGGGAACATCCGGGCAAAGCCAGTGGCCTCAGTGGCAAAGTTAATGAAAGCACCATAAGAAAAAATGCCATGAGGGTGGTTGCCAATGATGTAGTTGTGTTTGGGCGAAAGGTCATGGGTCTTCACCAGCTGTTAGAGGGAGATTGAGTCAGAGCATTGACTAGGCAGAAGGAAGATAAGTTGTATAGACTCAGTCCCCAGCAGGTAATCCCCAAATCCCTGCTTCTTGGAATGCCATCATTATAATAGGATTTCCAGAGGTCATGGCTGTCAGAGATGTTGACCAGGGACTACCACTACGGGAAAGATGCTATCCATCTGGCTAGCATCCTCTAGGATGTTAGCCCATCTAGGTTAGGGTTTTGCTCCGCATTATTCTTCTGGGCCTTGATCTTTATTTCTGAACACCAAAGCCATTGAAAACACGGAGCACAGTAGGGATTAAAGGTCTGGGCACTCAGGAAAGATGGTCACCTTTACTGGGAAGTAATTTTGGAAATATTTCCAGATGGTCCAGTTCCGTATCCAAGCTGAACGTCTGCCACCTGTGGGTAGAGAGGGAAGGGAAGAGCTGCCAGGCCCTCTGTCTCTCCCAGCGGTGACGAGTTTTGCCTGTTGTCCTCAGGCCACTCCTGTTGGGGATTTTTAAAATAATATTTCCCAGCTAGGGTCCCTCATAACAGCCTGAGGGGCTGACCCCTAGGTGACCCCAGGGCTCATCTCACTCACTCAAAACAGCCCCTCCCATCGAGTGAGCAAAGATGGCCCCCGGCCAGCTTGACCAGCCCTAACCACCTTCATTTTGATTGGCTCTTCTCACCACCTTGCAGGTAGTAACTGTCTCCACTTGGCAGTTATGTCCGTTTGCCCCCTGTACCTGCCAGCTGTGTGCCCTGATTGGCTGAACCCCACCATGTGACCCCTCCAGGACCCTATAAAAGCAGGGCTCCTGGACCCCATCTTCA
>VMDO01041276.1:0-11322 GCA_007922755.1 Pedetes capensis
GAAGAAACCTGTCCCTAGAGTAGGACATCATGTATGGAAGAGTGGATGGTCAGCATAAAAAAGGAAAACCCTCTACTGGATGGAATGACACAGTAACTGCAACAATGGACTTAAGCTTTAAAAAATATCATGTGCATAGCACAGTGTTGTGGAGTGTTTCATTCTGTGGTACATTCTGATGAGATGACACTTAATAATAACAAAACTGGAGTGAGCTCCTTTAAACACCCATAACACACATGTGCATACACACACACACACACACACACACACACACACACACACACACACCATTCCAGACACAAAAAAGAGTCATCAACCACAAAACAAAGGTTGCTGTTGTTGTTAATTAATGGTATTTACAAAAAAAAAAGATTATATATACTGGAGTAGACTGGAGAATAATTCATTTTCTTTTTAGCTTATACTATGTTAAATTTAGTTGTTAACAAATTGAAGAATACAGGAATTTTGTTTCCTGTACAAATAAATATTAGTGCTGGTGAACAGAAAGACATAAGGAAGTAGAAGAGGTAAACAATGATTCCAAGATATTGACCCCTTGTTCTGTGTAATGCACTCTGCTGTCCCTAGCTAGCAGAAGCTGTTGATGTTCTTCTCAGAGTTCCTTCAGCAAAATATAAAGCTGGGCTGCTAAAAATCATTTCCCCTTTTCTGGACACTTCCCCTCGACCTCATGAAAGTGACATTTACCTTTGATGCATGTGCTTTTACAGATTGTCTTTGCTCCGGAGACTGCTGTCAGGAGGCCAATTACTAAATCATCACTGACCTCACGTTGATTACCCATAGTCCCTGGGATTCAAAAGCATGACATTGTTAAGATTTCCATCGGTGGTAAGTAGTTATGATGTAGGAGAAAGGAGACAAATCACTCAAGTAAAGTGTTAGATGTTCAAGAGTACAGAGAAAAATGTGATCGGTAACAACCATGAAACTGGGTCATTATTTCTGTGAGCTGTTGCCGTATTGAAGAGAAAATATAGCAGTCACACCGACATTTATCGTAAATTCAATATGAACTATGAAAGAGATTAGTTTCTTTGATACTATTGAGTGACTCTCATCTTCTTGATTCTGAGGGCAGACAGGAAAGTATAGGACCCTGAGACTATGAATGGGAATCTGAATACCCCAGTTCTCCTGAATCCTCTAAAATAAGAGAAGGCATCTACCTTTCCTTGTATGAAAAGAAGCTCCTCTGATTACTACTCAGATGCCTTCATATGACAAGAGCATGACAGGACAATGCTTTCACTCTCCAGGATTTGCTCTAAGTTACCTTACTGAACATCAGGCCCACATGAAGTGTCAAATGTCAGCATAACTCAGAGAAGGGCTATACCTACTACTGGTTGAATAGGATTTTATACTGAGCTATATAGGTCTAAGCCTGCAGCGGTAGCCCTGTGGCATCCAAACCCGTCAGATCTCGGAAGCTAAGCAGGGTCGGACATGGTTAGTATCTGCATGGGAGACCGCCTGGGAACACCAGAAGATGTCGGCTTGGGAGAAGGACCTGGCAACCCCCTCCCAAAAATCAATCTGCCATTGAAAACCCTATGAACAGCAGAGAAGCACTGACAATAGTGTTTCCCCTGTTGTACAGAGGGTCGCTATGAGTCGGATACCGACTCGACGGCACCTAACAACAACAACAACATATAGATCTAGCTAAAAGGTACAGTAGGAACCAGGGGAGAATTGACAAGATGCTGGGTCCAGGGAAAACAGGAAAGTAGACAAGGATCATTAAGAATAGATCCACTCTTTCATAATGACCTGACCATTTCCCTGGAAAACAATGTGACAGGTTTATAGATTTCATTGGAAAACTGATATCCAGATATTTCGGCTTTCTTTAAGACTGATAAGGCTGGAAAGACCACAGTTCCCACCATAACAACTTTTTATTTTCTGTTTTTTGTTTGTTTTGTTGTTGTTTTAAAGATAAAATCTCAGTGTGTAGCCCAGTCTGGGCTCAAACTTGCAATCCTGCCTCAGCCTCTTGATTCCAGGTATGCACCATCTCACTTCACTTGACAAGATTCTTAAAATAACAATTTAGCTGCAATAAAAAAAATAGCCAAATAACCTGAAATCAAAGGAGGAACAGATATGTTCCTTATCACTCCAACTCTAGGAAACCTGTGCAGGGAGAAATCAGTTAAAGTATTAATAAATGACTGAGGTTGAAGTGTGGATTAGTAAGACTGTATCTAATACTTGGAAGCTCTAGACACATGAGTGTTTTGAGTCCATTCACTGTCAGGAGTTCAGCAAAGCTGGAGACTGCTGTGCTGTCAAGTCTGAGAGTAGTCAGTTAAAACTCCAAGCCCCAATGGAAAGTAACTATGAAGCCTTTCATTACTTACTGCAATGGTATAAGCAAGAGTCTAAAAGGAGCCATGGGGCTGGGATTTAGCTCAGTTGGTAGAGGGCTGCACTGTAGTCTCTGAGGACCCACGTTCAATTCCCAATACTGCAAAAATGGGAGAAGGGCCTGGCAATCCACTCCCAAGGCAATCCTGAAACAGTCAGCCATTGAAAATCCTATGAGGGTCGCTATGAATAGGATACCAACTCAACGGCACCTAACAACAACAACAACAAAAGGAGAGACAGCTCAGAAAAAGTAAATGGGGGAGAAGAGAAGACAGGAAATTCTGAGCATTCTCTAGTTTTAGACTTATATCATTGTACTGATTAAATGAGAATCCAATAAAATATATATTCAGAAGAACCAAAAATATTTGGAAATTAAATAACATTTGAATTAATCCATGGAACAAAGATGACATTACCAGGAAAAAGTAGACCACATTTTATTTGAATAAAAAATTCAAATCCCACCTTTCATAATCTATGGGATTCAGCTTGTTTATGGATGTATTGAGAGCGTTATGTTAGAAAAGAAGAAACATAGCAAACTAACAATCTGAAATTCCAGTTTGAAAAAGAGAAAAGAGTAAGTTAACTCCAAAGCAAGCAGAAGGAAGACCAAAATTATAAACAGTTAATAAAACTAAAACAACTCTTTTTAAATCAATTAAATCAAAGGCTGGTTCTCACAGTGGCCCCACAAAGACCATGGACCAGTATTAATTCCTCCAGTTCCCAAATATATAATTGAAATACAACTAGTTAGCAGTTGGCAGAAACATCACACTATTTCACATTAATTTTTTGGTCTTCAGAGAAAGAACTAAGTGGAAGTCAATAAACCTCCACTTCCTTAGGTTGTAAGAGTTCTCTTCTTGTCCACATTGTATGCTGACATAATTGGAGATTTTTCAAGTCAACTTTGTCTTTCATCAACTTTTGGATTTGAATATGTTAAAGCCATATTAGGAATTATATTTATATTAATTATGATAACAGGTGCATTTGAGTTTTTCAACTACCTAATTTTGCACATTCATCTCTTCTAACTTTTGCCTTTTACTCTTCAGATTTCTTTTTTGATTTTTAAAGAGTAAAACAATTGCTCTATGCATTTCTCCCTGCTCTTTTGGTATTTTTAGAAAATTTATCTTTAAAAAGTCTCATCCTTAAAGTTTAAACCCTAAATCCAAATTTGCCTTTAGTGCCAACAACAAAGTGAAGAGCTTACACCTATCCAAACTATGCCCTCCCACTTCTTAGCTATTATTCAACAACATACTTGTGTCCTTATATGTTCTTTTATTTTTATCTATTTATCTATTTATCTATTTATTTATTTATTTTGTGGTACTTGGGGTGGAATCCAGGGCCTCGCGCTTGCAAGTGCTGGACCACTGAGCTGCACCCCCAGCCCATTTTTTTTTTTTGAAAGAGGGTCTCACTAAGTTACACAGACTGCCTCTGGTCTCAAACTTGCGATCCTCCTGCCTCTGCCTCCCGAGCTGCTGGGATTACCACTGTGGGCCACCGCACCCGGCCAGCCTTGTAGTATATTCTTAATGCCACATATCAGGTAATACGTTTGATGGTTTATATTGTTACATGTTAGGTCTATTTTAGTTTTGACTTTTTTTAGCACTTTACTCAGAACTTTCTCCAAGCATATACTGCTTTTCTTCCCCTTGGTATATATAGCTGTTCTGTTACAATATGCCTTAAGTATTCATAATTTTTTATTTGTCTGGAATGAGATCCACTGTATTGCCTAAAGATGAAATTTTATGGGTTTTTTAATTTGGAACATCCTTACACTTTCCAACATGATAATTTGTAATAGAGCAAACTCTCCTTTCCATATTCATTGCTGGTTAGTTTTCAGAATCTGTTAAAATATGTGTTAGCTTTTTTAGTGTGTGATCCTAGGGGATTAAACCCAGGGTACTCCACCACTGATCTGCACCCCATACTTTTTTTAAAAAACTATTTTTGAGACAGAGTCTTGCTAAATTGCACATTCTGCCTCTGGCCTCAAACTCACAATCCTTTTGCCTCAGCCTCTCTAGTTGTTGGGATTATAGGTGGGCGCCACCATGCCCAGCTCTTAGTTACTCTTATCTTCCAACACTTTATTCTCATTTAATTTTTTCTCCCTTTTCATTCTATTGGATTCTGACATATCTTCTTGTTCATGTAAAACTATGTTGTGTTTGTTAGGTGCCATTGAGTCGGGTCCAACTCATAGAGACACTCACAGGGTTTTTGATGGATGATTGGGTTTTGGGGATTATTCTGGGAGTGGGCTGCCACACCTTCTTCCACATGTAAAAGTATCTGTATCTTTATGTGTGTATATGCATGTGTGTCTCTATCTTCTTAAATATTTGTTCTCAAAACCTTTTACATTTAATAATTATTGAGAAACACCCAAAATATTAATTTATGTAAATGTCTATATATTTATGTAAATACTTATATAAGAAAATATATAATTGATATAGTTAATTTTTACATGTTATGTATTATTTGTTAACAAAGATGAAAATGCTATTATAATAACTATATTTAGAAAACAGAAAACATTCACCGAGAAGAATGGTATTTTTCAGATATCTTTAGTTTTTACTTTAATGGAAGACAGCAGTTTTCTCGTATCTCTTGCAGTTGAACTTGCTCCGTCATTTCAGTTGGAGTATATAAAGAAAACCCACCATCATACAATACATAATTGGAAAAGAGAGGATGATTTTAATAGCATTTTTCAGATAACTATGGATATTCTTTATTGCTACTACATTAAATTTTGACAAGTGGTAGGTAGTATCTTAAAGTTGCAATGTGAAATATGAAATCATGTCAGTGAGCTTTTCATATTCTGTTACATTAAAATCTATCAGTTGTTCTTAAAATGTAAGTATATTATACCTAAGCATGATTTTGCACCACCATGAGTTGATCATTTGGAAAACATTAGTTCATTGAGGTATGGAAATTTTCCAAGTGCTGACACATTTTGTAATACAAATCCAATGGTAACTTTTGTTAATAACATCACTGACCTCATCGGTCAAATCTTTTAACATTGGAAAGCTACCCAAAATTCTACTTTTAGTTCCAGCCTCCAATTTTATCATCAGCAAAAAATATTATCAACTGTTTTCTTTGATATGACAGGGTCATGTTTTTCATATTCAAGAATTTATCTGCCAAGTTCCAAGGGCTGACTAAACCATGGTTTGTTTTGTCATATATTATTTAAGCTAATATAGTTACATTGCACGAATAAGTGGCTGATTCAGCTAGTAACTCAATCATGGAGATTATTTTCTTTGAAACAAAATCATTGTTACATATATGTCACAATTTTCTTATACACGCTTCCTATGTGATTACAGAAAACCCTAAATAAATGTATACCTAAGGGTAAAGATTGTAAATAATTAGTAAATTTTATGGGGTTTTGTTATTATTGTTGTTTGGGGTTTTTTGGTACTTGGAGATTGAAACCAGAGCCTACCACATGCTTTGCAAGTACTCAATCACTGGGCAATACCACAGCCCACTTGTTAGTTTTTATTTTGAGACAGGGTCTTGCTGAGTTATGCAGGCTGCCTCTGGCCTCAAACTCTGATTCTCACCGGGTGCGGTGGCAGAGGCAGGAGGATCGCAAGTTAGAGACCAGAGAGGCAGTCTGCGTAACCTAGCGGGACCATGTCTCAAAAAGGAAAACAAAAACAAAAACAAAAACAAAAAACGGGCTGGGGGTGCAGCTCAGTGATCCAGCACTTGCAAAGTATGCAAACGCCCTAGGTTCAACCCCCAGTACCAAAAACAAAAACAAAAACCTGTGATTCTCCTGTCTCTACCTCTACCTCCTGAGTTGCTGAGATTACAGGCCTGTGCCACCTAGCCCTGCAGGTTGTAATCTTTTTTATGAAGTTTTAAAATATGAATTGATCTTTTCATTTTTCATTTTTAATTGCAAATTCATGATGCTAAAGATTGCAATTAACAGTATAGTTTGTTGCCACTGCCTTGATCATTAAAAGGTGCCATCAATTTTATCAATCATTGCTTTTTCAAATGTCATTGTAGTAGAAAACGCTATTGACTTCCTAATATTATTTTAAAAATAATTTTGACTTTCTAGACCTTTTGAAAATATCTCCACGTTCCCCAGGTGCTGACAGAACATTTTTCAAGCACTGCATTAAATTAATAGTAAATGGTTATCTACTAGTGTATGATTATTTTTAAATTTATGTGTTTTATTTTGAAAAATTATCTTTTGTAATTTTTAATTTTTCTTATTTTTACTCTTATCTGCATTTAATAGCATATTTTGTATTGTGTTCCATAATTTTAATATTTGAATTATTTGTGTTTCTTAATCTGTGTTTTTTCATTCTTTTAGTTTTTGCTCATTCTGCTTTTTTTCTTCAGGTGTGTGCTTGTTCTGTTTTGTTAAGGGTTCCTGTTTATTTGAATTCTATGTGTGGAAGTAGTTTCAGACCTGTGTTTGAGGTACCCTTCACCAGAGAAGATTTGCATGCCTTTCCTTACACATTTGAAGAGTGGATTATGCTGGTACCATGAGGTCGGGCCACAAACCTTCATGAACTCTACTGTATGGATACAAATACTCAGAGGAAGTTTTAGGTTCTCTCTGCTCAGGGCCAAATTTGAGGAAGACAGTTATGTACTCTTTCTCCTTCTGTTTTTAATTTAATTTAATTGTTTTTGGCCATACTGGGAAATTCGACCCAGGACCTCATATATGGAGAGTAAGGGCTCTACCACTAAACTGCTCCTCCAACTCCTTTATTACTTTTCATTTTGACAGAGGGTATTACTAAATTGCATAAACTGCCTCTGGCCTTGAAGTCTCAATCCTCTTTCCTCAATCTTCTGAGTTGCTGGGATTACAGGTGTGTGATAAAGCTCCTACCTAAATGCTATTTTCTTTTCTTTTTCTTTCTTTTAATTTGTTTGTTTGTCTGTTTGTTTTGTGGTCCTGGGGTCTGACCCCAGGGCCTTGAACATTGCAAGTACTCTACCATTGGTCTGCACTCCTGGCCATTTCTTAAAATTTTTTATCTTGAGACAACATCTCCCTAAATTATGCAGGCTACTTTTGCTTCCAACTTGCAATCCTCCTGCCTCCTCCTCCAGGGTCACTGGGATTACAGGCATGAGCCATCATGCCTGGCTTCTTGTTTCCCTTTTGCAGAACAATTTCTTCTCTCCTGGACCTTCCACGGAGAGCATAGGCTTTTGACGGCCTGGTTTTGTGATAGTGTTTTTTTTCAGACTCTTGTGAAGGATATGGATTTTTATACCTGTTTCTAGGCATCCCTTAAACTGAAATTCTAGGTCATATGGGCTTTGAGGCTGCTCTTCGGGCAGAGCTAGCTCACCCAACTTCATCCATGTTCTTCATTAGTTCACAGACACAATGTTTCCCTAACTTTCTTGGCAGTTCAGGAATGCATGTAAAGTGATATTTTCCAAATTGTATCTAATCTTTTGGATATTTGTTCAGGACATTCCAATATATTCCAATATGTTCTTCATTCACTCTTCTATTTATTCCGATCTGTATTTTGCTTCTGGTGCTCCACATTTTTAATGAAGTTTCAAACTAGATATTCATTTTGCTGGTGTTATATTATTCAGCCTCTTTGTGAGAATATGTAAAGTAGTTGCTCCCTCTTTCTTAAACTGTTTCTACCTTCTTAATTGCTGCTTTAATTCCTACCACAATTACCAGTCTTTCTCAGACTTCTTTATTGGCTCCTTTCCTCCACCTGCTTTGGGGAACAATGGCATTTTCCCAGAATATCTCTTCTATAAATATTCATAAAATGCACACAATCATATACATACACACACACATTTATACTCAGAATCTCAGAATGCCATATAAACATTTTTCTAGGACTTTAAATTTTAGCTTTTCTTTACTTGACAGACCTCATTTCTTTGCTCCAATTCATTTATCCATTTGTCTTTCTGATACAAATAATATTATACATATAACTCAAATTTATTATAATCCCTCCAATTGATTTAGTCTGTTTAAGCTTCAACAACATTTATTATGTAATATCTTATAAATGCAAGATTATACACACAATATTGTAACATACGAATAAGACAGTTATCAACCAATAATGTTGAATCTCTATTTTTGCGATTCTATCCTTACTTATTTTGACTTTTGAAATATTAATTATTGTCTTCTTATTGTTATAAAATGTGTATCCTAAAACAATGTATATTTTGTTTACTTGGGGGCTTTATGAAGATAGTATCACAATTTATGTTTGTGTACGTATATGTTACCTTTTCACTGAAAATTTTATTTATAAGCTTTTTGTTGATATTATACTAGATCATTGTTTTACTTGAGTATTACACAGTATAAATATACCATAATTCATTTCCACACTGTCTTCTCAGTGTATATTTAACTTCTTTCCAACATTTTTGCTATTACATACAGTGCTGTAAGATACCTCAGCCAAGCCATGGTAATATTGTATATATGGTGATTGGATGAACCTCCTGAGAATTTTCCAGATGCTATTCCTTTTAGGGTTCCCATTGAATGTGTGAGAGTTTCTATAAAGTATATACAAAGACTTAGATGGTGCTGTAGAAATATATACTTGTTATTAGTTGTTAGGTGCCCTTGAGTCGATGCCCGACTCATAGTGACCTAATGTAGAACAGATGAAACACTCTTGTATTGTTTTTTTGCTATTCATAGGGTTTTCAGTGGCTGACTTTTCTTGGGAGTGGGTCCTTCTCCCAGGCCCATAGCATCTGATGTTCTCACGTGGTCTCCCATCCAAGTACTAACCAGGCCTGACCCTGCTTAGCTACAACAGTGGTATGACTGCTTTTTGTAACATACAAGTCCATCAACAATTTATCCAAGTTCTAGTTGTTCCACATGCTTGCTATAATCAAATATCTCTATGCTTAACAATCTAAGGAATATAAGAAAATATTTCATTGAAATCTCTGTTTTTGTTTCCCTAATTATTAATGTAAAGCAACAGTTCAATTGACCATTTTTGATTTTTCTGGTAAGAAACAATATGTTCAAATTTTCCCTGTAATTTATTTTATTCTATTTGCCACCTGAAAAAAAATCCAATGATTATTCCGTATACTATGGATAGTTAATTCTTTGGCATGATATATGTTCTAAAATAATTTCTAATTTCCTTTTCATTTACATTTTTTAGTTCTTTAGTTGTTGATTTAAGACTATACACACATTTGTGAACATGGTAGTAATTTTGTGGAGTATTTTAGACTATTTTAATATTATTTTTAACTCATATTCCCCATTAAGCTTAAAACCCAGAAAATGACACATCATGACTATATTTTTCAGTTTAATATCCCCAGTTCATAAGAGTGTTTGTAACAATCAACAAGTACCTATTGATTGAATGGAGTTAGTCCTGCCATCCTTGTTAGTTGCCCTTAAATTGGGTCTGGCTTATAGTGTCCCTAGGTACAATAGAACAAAACACTGTCCGACACTGTGCCATGCCTGGATGCTAAGCAGGGTCGGCTGGTTAGTCCTTGGATGGGAGACAGCCTGGGAGTACCAGGTGCTACAGTGTAGGGAGAAGGACCTGCCATCCATAGTGAAATCTAAATAAAAAGTAGCAATCTTTGGCTCAGTCAGTCATTAACTAAAAAGGTTTTTGTGTTTAAACCTTAAACTAAGTGCTTCAGAACAATAAAATAGATATACAAAATAGACTTTTCTACCCCCTAAGCATTTTCAGAGCATCATACTCCTTTCTTTTAAAAATTGGACCCATAATCCCTTTATTTAATCTACTTGGAGCAATGGACTCTTCGAAGTATTATTTTTTAATACCTACAGCTGTGTTTAAACACTTTCAACATTTGTTTCACTGTGTGGTACTAGTTACGTAAAATAATTTTAATGTAGCTCACATCTCCAGGAAATTATTTGAAACAACTGTAGGGAGCATTAGTAAAATTTGCTGCATATTCTGACTTCATGAACTCTGAGCATTTTGAAAAATATTAGTGGTAGAAAACATAACTTTAGAGTTACTATCGTCATGTATAATAGTAGATGGGAAAAGCATATCAGCCCAGTTGAACAGAAAGCTAATTTTAGACTTTTAAACATGGAAAAGCATCTTTATTTTTTAAAGAGCAATTTACCATCTTTTTATTCATAATTCAATAGAGCTATTACATGAATGATTAGAGAGAAATGAGAATAATGCAAAACACTGTGAGGAAGAAAGGTTAAGAACATAGAGCAGATTGAGAGTTATCTTTCAAAGAATTTTTTATTTAGATTGGGCATAACGGACCTAGTTTCAGAAAGTGTTACCAAAAAGACAAAGATGGTATATCTGGTATTTACCCACCAGAATTACCCGCTACCTACAACTCGTCCATAACATTCTAAAATTCATAATAGCTACCAAATTAAATTATAGAATACATTTTACAATATTCTAAATATCTGGATGTCATGAGTGAATTAATCTTATTATCTAAGTACAGGATTTATGGTAAGTTAACCAATGACAAGCTGCACTCATCCAAATAAACATTCCATACTCTTGCAACACAAGGATAAAATACACTAATTTAAATCCATATTTACATTTTTGCCTCTTTTTACCAGATTACTTTTTTTAAAAAAAATTGATTACTTGTTTATTTTGAATTTAGGATTAATTTCCATCCAAAGTGTAAAGCCATTTAAACCACTATTTGCTATATATAACTTTCCAGAGTAACATATATATTATTTTAAACATTCGTATTATCTTTTCTATCTACCCTAAAGCCTATCTTCTTTGAAATTATATTCATCTAAATTCTACGGCAGCCTTAATTTTTAAA
>VMDO01041277.1:0-11322 GCA_007922755.1 Pedetes capensis
TCAAGGCATTATAAATGAGAGTTGGAGTCTTATTAGTCTTGGCATCTAATTTATTATCATATTTTGTGTTCATTTTATAATACTGAGAAAATCTTGATTCATACAAATAAATGATTCTGTGCTTGCTTATTTAGTTTCACTTTACTAGGAGTATAGAGATCTGTTTTAAAGAGATAAAAACTGAGCAGTCTTCATAATAAGGGACATGTTTATAAGAATTTATAAATTCTCCACACCTTGAACTGACTGGAGGTTTTTCCATTGTCTACACAAAAAGTTTCTCAGGCATCCCATATTACTGTGTTGTTGTACTCCACTATGCCTACAGCAGTACCAGATCTCAGAAGCTAAGCTGAGTCAGGCCTGGTTAGTAATTGGATTGGGAGAGTGCCTGGGAACATCAGGTGCTGTAGGCTTGGGAGAAGGACCCAGCAACCCACTCCCAAAAATCAATCCACCATTGAAAACCCTATGAACAGCAGAGAAGCACTGACAATAGTGTTTCACCTGTTGGACATAGGGTCGCTATGAGTGGGATACCAACTAGACAGCACCTAACAACATACTCCACTGTGGGCTAGGGTTTAGCTCAGTTGGTAGCGCACTGCTCTGCATTATCTGAGGCCCTCGGTTCAATCCCCAGTGCCACAAAAAATGGGAGAAGGACATGGGAATCCACTCCCAAAGCAATCCCGAAAAAAAAGAACAGCAATTGAAAACCCTATAAGGGTTGTTATGAGTCAGACCTGATTTGACTGGCACATAACAACAACAAACATACTCCAGTATGAGAATATTTCAGTTTTCTATATATTTTATTTAATTAATTTATTTATTGCATTACTGGGGAGTTGAACCCAGGGCCTTGCACATATTTGCAAGTGTTCCACCACTTTTTTATCTTGAGGCAGGGTCTTGCTATGTTAAACAGGCTGCCTCCGGCCTCAAACTTGCAGTCCTCCTGCCTCTGCCCCCTGAGTCACTGGGATTACAGGTATGAGCCACTGCACCTGGCTCAATAAGAGAATATTTTAGTCAGCATCTTCTGCTGTCCCTAGTCTGAAAGATTAAGCATTAACATAAAGACATTCAGTCATCTAAGGGATAATTTAGATTTGCTTTGGTAAGAAATTAAACTTAGGTTAGTTTCAATACTTAAAAGGAAATTTATTTAAATTGGAGGATATCAGAAAGACTAGACTATTTTGGGGAGAGAGGCTTGTGATAAACTAATAGAAAGGCCTAAGAACCTTTTACCCCTTTTTTGCACAGCTGCAAAACTTGAGAAACACATTTTAGTGTACATTTTTAGGATATTTTTAAACTAATATATTAAAGATAAAACAAAAAAATCACTAATAAAATAACACATTAAGATAACCTAAAAGATAGTTCAGTAGCCTTGACTCTCATGTAATTAAAAGCTTCTGGGATATAATAACATTTACTTGAGGAGCATAATTTCATGTTTAATCACTGGTTTCCTTTTCTGTATTATTTCAGCCTAAGTCCATCTTCATACCACAGGAAACTCATTCTACTGAGGATGATAATCAAGGAACAATCAAGAGATGTCCCACATCAGGGAGCCCAGCAAAACAATCCCAAGTTCCACCGAGACCACCACCTCCTAGATTACCCCCACAAAAGCCAATTGCTTTAGGTAATGGTAGAGAGTGAAGTCAGATAAATTACCAGGTATTCATGTTATGTGGAAAAAGTAGAGGAAATCTTTCAAGAAATTGTTTGAAATTCCTTTGAAGGAGGAGAAAATGGGAACAATGACTATGGAAATGTTTTCTTCTTTTTGCTTCATGGTTCAAAGTGTTTTTAATGGCAATGTGCCCTGCTACTCTGGGACATTTTGCCTCTTCATACTTCATATTAACCTTCCCACTTACTGAGATTGATATATCCCCATTTGTCATTTAAAGATAGTATATAAGCAGTAGAAATTATGAACAAATAAGAAAAATATGTTTTGGTTCTAGGCTACTTCTTTTCTAGAAGCAGGTAGTTTATTTAACTCCTTTATTCATGTAATCATTTTTAGGAAAATGATTGTCATTGTTCGAGAGGTATTAAATCTACAAATTAATACTAGAAAGTGCTATTTTAACACTGCAAACCTTCCTCTACCTTTTGCAAAAAAAAAAAAAAAAAAAAAAAAAAGTATTTTTCGGAAAACAGCTAATGTTCCTTGGTCTGAGATTTAGCTCAGCTGGTAGAGTGCCACTCTGCAATCTCTGAGGTCCCAGATTCAATTCCCAGCACCGCAAAAATGGGAAAAGGATGTGGCAATCCACTCCCAAGGCAATCCTGCAACAATCAGCCATTGAAAACCCTATGAGGGTCACAATGAGTGTGACATGATTCAGTGGCACCTAACAACAACAACATTTCTTAGTAACTATTTATGAAATGTCGTTTTTCTAAATGTAATTACTAGTTCAGTTTTTCATTTTGGTCTTTTTAATGAAAACATGTAGTTAGCTACAACCTGAATTAAAATTTATGTAATATACCAGAAATAGAGGTTTAAGTATAAGAACATATGTCTGAGACTGCTTCGGGACTAAATATTCTGATTTGGTAATCTTAATAATGAAACTATCTCAGAATTCGTATTTCTTCTTCCTTACTTGATAATTTTATTAGTGAAAATTGGTCATTTTTCAATATATTTAAACATATCTTATTGAAGGAAATGGAGTGAGTTCTTTCCAGTTAAATGGTGAACGAGATGGATCAAATTATCAGCAACAGAATGAACATAGAGGCATAAACTTTTCAAGGAAAGAAAAGAAAGATGTACCAGTAGGTATTGATATTCATATGCTTGTACTTGTTTCCTTTTTTTACTTTTAAGTTAGTTTCACACTTATAAGTAGTGAAACTAGCAGTTGTGTATTTTATAATTACTATATTGATATTTTAGTGTATTGATTATAATAAGTACATTATTTAAATATTTTAAAATGTAACTTTGCTACAATAAACTTGAAAAATAGCTTTTTCTTGTTTAAATTATTTACATCAATTTTTTATTTAATGTTATAAATCATGATCTTCATACAAGTTAACAGTATTCTTGTGATTGCTCACAAAATAACTTAGTATTCTTGTTGATGAGAATCTATTTTAAAAGTCCCTCTCATATGACTGGAGGTGTAACTCAGTGGTAGATTCCTTGCCTAGCATGCGAGAGGCCCTGGGTTTGATCCTTAGTACTGCAAAAAAATAAATAAGCCCAGAAAGCTATGTAAATGCAAGAGTATATATAATTGCCTAGAGAAAGGTTGTACGGCAAACTGGTTTTGGGGGAAGGGAGCAGGTACTAGAAATAAGTGGACTATGGATGTGTGATAGAAAATTTAAGCATTGTCTGTAATGTTTTCTTTTACAAAGAGAATTATTCATGTATTTTATTCAAATAAATGTATTTGAAATATAGTATTATCTCAAATAATAGCAATATATGTATTTTTTATGTATATTCTTTTTTCTAGAAGCCTATTAGTAATGGTCTTCCCCCAACACCTAAAGTGCATGTAAGTACTAAATATCGAATGGGCTAAGTTTTCAAACTAAGTAAGTTTTCAGACTAAGTATAATAACAAATAATTGCTTCAATATATATCATTGATTAGATTTTTTGTCTGTTTAAAAGAACCTTCATTAATATTGAAAAAAATCTGTAAGATTGCCAATTTAAATGTTATTTGATTACATCTGAAAAGTATCTTTTCTAAATTAAATTATGGTAAATTATATGTTTTAAATGGGAGACTGACGTGGCAATCCACCCCCAAGGCAATCCCGAAACAATCAGCCATTGAAAGCCCTATGAGGGTCACAATGAGTGTGACATGACTCAAGGGCACCTAACACCAACAACAATATGTTTTAAAGGGGGCTGGTTTTTAGCTCAGTTGGTGGAGTGCTGCTCTTCATGCTCTGAGGCCCTAGGTTCCATCCCAGAACCACAAAAATAGGAGAAGGACCTGGCAGTCCACTCTGGAAACAATCCTGAAACAATCAGCCATTGAAAACCCTATGAAAGCCAAGAAGCACTGACAGGAGTGCCCGCGATGGCACAGTGTCAGAGAGTGTGTTTTGTTACAGTGTACATAGTGTTGCTATGAGTGAGACACAACTAGACAGTACCTAACAACAAAAACATACATTTTAAAGCTCTTTGATTCCAAAATTTGTTAGTATCTTATTTGCAGTTATTTTTTAAGAAATCTGGGAAAGTCACAAGGATATTCTAGGAAGTACAAGATGTAGATATGACATTTTTTTCTAACATGTTTTCAGTTATAAAAACATGGAATTTTGCCTGTGAGTAAAATGAGACTAAAGATCTTTGTCACTAAAATCGTAAAACTCCACTCAACTCTGGCCAAAACTTAAAATGTCCTATATTATAGTACAGAGTGTAGGTAGGTTGTTTTTTGTTTTTAAATTAGACCATGCTTTCTCTCATTTTTGAGTTTTTTATTTGACAAGTAGAAGTTTTTTATGTTTATGATGTACAACATGATGTTTTGATATACGTATACATTATGGAATGGCTAAATCAAGCTGTTGAACATGTGTTACCTCATGTACTTTTGGTGGGGGCAGGGTTTTTCATTTTTGTAGTAACAACACTTTAAATCTACTCTCTACTATAGCAGTACACTATACTGCTAACTCTAGTCATCATGATGTACAACTCCTAATCTCCTAAACTTATTCCTCCTAATTAAAATTTTATGTCCTTTGACCAGCATTTCTCCAATGCTCTCCCCACCGTCTAGCGTCTGGTGACCACTATTTCAATTTGTTTCTATGAGTTCACCTTTTTTTTTAACATACCACATAAAAGCGACATCAGGGAGTATTTGTCCTTTGGTGACAGACATATTTCACTTAGTGTAATACCCTCTGGATTCATACATGTATAAATGGGAGAATCTCCTTCTCATCTAAAGCTGAATAGTATTCTATAGTGTGTATACCACAATTTCTTTACCCATTCATCCGTTAATGGACAGTTAGGTTGGTTCAGTATCTTGCCTATTGTGAATAATGCTGTATTGAACATGAGAGTGCAGATGTTTTTTCAATGTGCTGATTTCATTTCCTTTGCATATTTACTCAGTGGTGGGATTGCTGGATCATATGGTCATGCTGTCTGTCTTTGGTTTGAAATTATATTAAATCAATGTAATTTTAGGTTAGTGTAGATAGTACTACATTTCCGATGCAACAAATCTATAATCTAAACCTTACATGGTTGTAGGTTAGATGTTCTTAGTTTTTCTAGTTTTAACCATCCACTCCACATTTTAGCTTTTTACCTTTTTTATTATATTTTAATTAGTATAGGCTATTTGTTCATATTTGTTATAAATTATACTTTCTATTATTAAGTATATATAATTTATATTTATAATCTACATTGTACTCAAGCCTGTAGCTGTACCATGTGGCATCCCATCCTGTCCAGTCTTGTCAGGCTAAGCAGGGTCAGGCCTGATTAGTACTTGGGTGGGAGACCACCTGGGAACACGAGGTGCTGTAGGCTTGAGAGAAGGACCTGGCAACCCACTCCCAAAAACCAATCAGCCATTAAAAACCCTATGAATAGCAAAGAAGCATGACAGTAGCATTTTATCTGTTGTACATAGCGTTGCTTTGAGTCAGACACTGACTCAATGGCACCTAACAACATTATACTAAAATTATAGATATTTTTAAATTATACTTTAATGCTAATTTATAAACTATACCTTATACATCATACACATACTTGTATGTATGAGAAGTAGATAAAAAGAGCAAATGTCTATCTGGGCATAAGATAAAACTATTACTTCAGGTATGCAGTTTGACATGGAAAAGATAGTAACCATGGAACACCATATAAGATCCAACTATACAAATTAACTTAAAGTTAGGATTGATAGTTTTGTTCCTTATTTTATCACTTAGATTTCTAGAAGTTAATAGTACCTTATCATACAAATTTTGTTAGCTATCTTAAAAGATAATCATTAGATTTTCTTAAGCAGTATAGTTTCTGCCCTGTGCCATTAAAACATTTTTTATTACTCTTCTACTAATTGATGCTATTGCCAAGCTGAATTGTTCTTCGGTACTAAAATTTTAAAACATTGATCAGTGTGCTTCTATCATTAAGAAGATAATTTTAAGGATTTTGTTTTGATTATTTACTTTATATTTTAATTCATGATAGTCAACTAGTGATATATTTTCTCAGCGTGTTACCTCTGTGTTGGTGGAAAAGAAACAATTTCTGCTATAAGACAATGCATAGTGCTGTTCTTCTCATTTAGGACAGCATGACAAATACAATACCAAATATTTTGGTACCGTTTTTCCCTCGTATTGTCTGTACTAAATATGATTAAATGAAGGATCTTTTTGTACCTTGAGTATTTAACCAAAATGATCACTCCAAAGTTAACATCTTTCTCTCTGAAAACATAAAATTCAAATGAAGGTTAATACATTTCATTATATGATACTTATTTGCTGAAAAATTTTTAAGTGAGCTTGATAAATTAATAACATCATCAAACAGTAAAACTTTGTAATGAATCTTACCAGGGAAAATGATTGCTTTTCTTTTCTCCTAAAGTTCTGTTTGTTTTGAGGTTGAAGCACTTATATGAATTTCAAGTCAACCATACTTCTTTAACTTTATAATATGAAATTCAATGATTGATGCCATTTTTATCATGAAACCAAACAAGAAAATTTTCTAACTTTGTGAAGATTATTGTTCCTTCTTCCTAGAGAATATTGTATTGCTTTTGGTAGGGGACATAGAATACTCTTCTAAGCAAATCATGATGCAGATTTCATCATTGATTCTGCTTAATTTAGTTGAAAAGATAGAAAAAAATAAAATACAACTGAATTTGTTTTTCCTTTCTCTCATGTCAAATCATTGTTGTACCTGGAAACTTTGTCCTACCAAAAAGTTGGTAACAGTAGCCCAGAAAAAAATAATACTCTATAAAAACTTGGACTGATGACTGATTAGACACATTTTATTTCTGTAAATTTGAAGATGATCCTGATTTCAGTGTGCCCTCTGCAGCCTTCTAGTTTAAAACAGAAAGTAATTACATTTTATATATTATATTAAGGACAATGTTTTTCACTGTTTAATATTGGTGGTTATTTGTTTTTCCAGATGGGTGCATGTTTTTCAAAGGTTTTTAATGGGTGTCCCTTGAAGATTCACTGTGCAACATCATGGATAAACCCAGATACAAGAGGTAGTACCATATGTTTTTATCTGTTATCTTTCTCATTTTTTTTCCTCTGAGGTTATGAACGTATTTGATTTTATTCATTTTCTGAGTATCTTTCTGCAAAAAGTTTTGTTAGAATTTTTTAAAATTTAAAGTAAGTTTGTTTCTCTATATTATTATTAGTGTTTAAGGTATTATATAGCATTAAAATTTCACTATAGTTACCATGTCTGCAGCTGTGCCACTGTGGTATTTGATCCCATCAGATATCAGAAGCTGAGTAGGGTCAGGCCTGGTTAGTACTTAGATGGGAGACCACCTGGGAACACCAGGTGCTGTAGGCTTGGGGTCACTCCCAAGAAACAATCAGCCATTGAAAGCCCTATGAATAGCAGAGAAGCACTAGCAATAGTGTTTCGCATGTTGTATGTAGGGGTCACTCTGAGTCAGACACTGACTTGATGGTACCTGACGATGATGACGACGACGATAGTCACCATGTCAGTATAATAAAACCATGTACTCTTTGCTGTCCTAATTTCCCCCAGAAGTGTTTCTCTGCTGCTGCACAATGGCCCGGTGTATTTATTTTTTAGTTAGCCATCACTGAAGGAATTTAGCTACTTAGGATCCAAGGTCTAGTGACTATGTTAGAGGTTGTCTAACTTTTAAAAGAGGTCATAATCAGAATAATCAGGCAGTAAGTACTCTTTGTGCTCTTGGTATAGATCAGTATCTTGATGTCTGTCTGTGTAAGATACTCAGAGTTATATCTGCATATTTCTGTATGGATGTATACAAAAACATACATATATATTCTTATCAAACCTTCCAAAAACCCAAAACAGATACTTTTATTTCACTGGTAAAGCAACTGACACTCAAAGAGATCTGCTGTTTCATAGCCAATTGATAGTAGATAGTGTCAGTGTAAACCCAGTCATTCTAACCCAATCTTTGTGACCAGAAATCTTGTGCTCTTAAATCTCCCAATACCAGTCCTAAATGCTAAGCAGTTTAGGAATTCTTTTGACATTCTAAGTTGTTCCCAACATACTTCAGTTTAGTTTGGAGAAGCTCTTGTCCTGTTATTTTATAACATTTTAAAGACAAATTAAACAGGATCATGGCTAGGCTTCTATTACCTTCTAGAAGAATGGAGTAGCCTAGCAGATTCCTAAGTTTTAGTTAACTTTTTAATAGGTACTCATCTAGATCCTGGTTTTTTGATATTAGTGCTTATACTACTGCTTATAATAATAAAAAAAATTCTGTAAAAGTATTTTGAATCTGTATTAGCTGTTCTTGATTTACATTATGTGTCAGTTACAAATGATCCTGTCTTCAGATTTTAGAAAAAAAGCAGTTACAGATTCTTTGCCAGTCAGTAGCACCCTCTGGTGGATGAAGAGTTCCTCGGGCCACTCTTCAAACCTCCCTTATGTAGCATTTTGTGCACTGCTTTGAGGCTAATACTTATATATAACTTAATTGATGAGTCCAGAGTGTCTAACCTCTTCTTTGCATTAAAATTAAAAGTATTAGATGATATGATCATATACTTAAAAGATCCTACAGGCTCCATGAGAAAACTCTTAGAGATGATAAATACTTTCAGCAATGTAGCAGGATATAAAATTAACATATAAAAATCAGTAGCTTTCATACATTCCAATAACAACTAGGTTGGAAAATAAATCAGTAAGACAATCCCATTTACAACAGCTTTAAAAAGAATAAAACATCTAAGTATAAACATAACCAAGAAGGTAAAAGACCTCTACAATGAGACTTTAAAGGACTGAAGAAAGAAATTGAAGAAGACACTAGAAGATGGAAAGACCTCCCATGCTCATGGGTCAGAAGAATTAATATTGTAAAAATGGCTATATTACTGAAAGCTATCCACAAATTTAATGTTATCCCCATCAAAATCCCAGTGACATTCTTCACAGAAATAGAAAAAAAATGCTAAAACTCATGTGGAAGCACAAAAGACCCCAAATTGCTAAATCAGTCCTGAGCAGAAAGAGCAATGCAGGGAGCATCACAATACCTGATCAAATTATACTACAGAACCATAGAGACAAAAACATCACAGTCCTGGCACACAACCAGATATGTAGACCAATGGAAAAGAATAGAGGATCCAGAAATAAACTTACGTGGCTACAGCCACCTGATGTTCCACAGAGGTACCAAAAATATAAGTTAGAGAAAAGATAACCTCTTAAATGGTCCTGGAAGAACTGGATATCCTCATGTGGAAGATTGAAAGTAGATCCCTGTTTCTCACCTTGTATGAAAATCAGTTCAAAAATGCATCAAAGACCTTAATATAAGACCTGAAACTTTGAAACTACTAGAAGAAAACTTAGGGAAACGACTTTAAGACATAAGGCATAGGCAAGAACTTTCTGGAAAAGACTCCAGTAGTGCAGGAAACAATAGCAAGAATTGACAAATGGTATTGCTTGAAATTAAAGAGCTTTGCACAACAAGTAATAGCAAAGAGCCTACACAATGTCAGTACTCAGAGAAGCCTTCCTTAATTTTAAGAAAGTCAGTGAAGTTTTCATTTAGAACAAGTCAAAAGCCTTCCTTTTATGTTAATGGCTAACATGAATAGAATAAACAAGTGCTAGCAGGGATTTAGCTCATTTGGTAGAACGCAGCACTGCAATCTATAAGGTCCCAAGTTCAATTCCCAGCACTGCAAAAATGGGAGAAGGACCTGGCAATCCACCCCCAAGGCAATCCCGAAACAGTCAGCCATTGAAAACCCTATGAGGGTCACTAATGAGTCGGATACCGACTCGACGGCACCTAACAACAATGTTTTATGGGAGAAGGACCTGGCAATCCACTCCCAAGGCAATCCTGAAACAGCCATTGAAAACCCTATGAGGGTCACTATGAGTCGGATACCGACTCGACGGCACCTAACAACAACAACGTTTTATGGGAGAAGGACGTGGCAATCCACTCCCAAGGCAGTCCCGAAACAGCCATTGAAAACCCTATGAGGGTCAGTATGAGTCAGATACTGACTTGATGGCACCTAACAACAACACAAGCAAGGATGAACAGGAGAAGGACATGACAATCCACTCCCAAAGCAATCCCAAAGCAATGAGCCATTGAAAACCCTAGACAGCACCTAACAACACTAGCAGGGATGAGGGGAGAAAGTAACCCTAGTATACTCCCAGTGGGAATATATCTTGGTGCAGCTACTATGAAAATCAGTATGGAAGTTCCTCAAAAATCTAAAAGTACAACTATCATATGACCCAGCTATACCATTCTTAGGTATATATCTGAAGGAATATAAGTCATCATACACAGAGATACCTGCTCATCCACATTTATAGCAGCACTATTCACAATAGCCAAGATATGGAATCAACCTAGGTATCCATTAGCTGATAAGTGGATAAGGAAAATATGGTCTATATACATCATGGAACTTTATTCAGCCATAAAGAAGAGTGAAATTACAGCATTTACTGGAAAATGGATGGAACTAGAGGTCATCATTTTACATATAATAAGCCAGACCCAGGAAGTTAAACATCACATGTTTTCTCTCATATGGATATTAGATTTTAATATATATTCAATATTAAAATATGTCGATCATGAAGTAGAGGGGGCCTATGTAAGGGGATAAAAGAGGTTAAGGGGAAGGGGAGGGACAATGAGAAAAAGTAATGGGGGAAAGGATGATAAATATGTTTTTTTCCTTAAGGCAAAATCTGGATTCACACACATGCAAAGAAGACATGCAAGTAAAAGGGGGACCATTGATGAGAAGGAAAGGGATTGTGCCGGGAGCGGTGGTGCACACCTGTAATCCCAGCGGCTCGGGAGGTGGAGGCAGGAGGATCGCAAGTTCGAGACCAGAGGCAGTCTGCGTAATTTAGTGAGACCCTGTCTCAAAAAGTTAAAAAAATGGGCTGAGGGTGCGGCTCAGTGGTCCAGCACTTGCAAAGCATTCAAGGCCTTGAGTTCAACCCCCAGTACTGCAAAAAAAAAAAAAAAAAAA
>VMDO01041278.1:0-11330 GCA_007922755.1 Pedetes capensis
GTGGGTGGATGGATGGATGGTTGGGTGGAAGGGGGGATGGATGGATGGATGGTTGGGTGGAGGGGTGGATGGATGGATGGATGGTTGGGTGGAGGGGTGGATGGATGGATGGATGGTTGGGTGGAAGGGGGGATGGATGGATGGATGGTTGGGTGGAGGGGTGGATGGATGGATGGATGGATGGATGGATGGATGGGTGGATGGATAGGTGGATGGGTGGGTGAGTGGATGGATGCACGGGTGGGTGGATGGGTGGATGGGTGGGTGGGTGGACATCAATGAACATGAACGTATCCATGGATGGACAAATGGATGGAGGAATGGATAAGAGGAGAGGTGAGTAGACAGAATGACAGACTGGTGGATGGATACGTTGATGTATGTTTGGCCAGGAGGGTAGTTGATTGAACTGACAGATGGGTGGGTGGAAAGACAGATGTTTCTCCATTAGAAGAAGCCCCAGGGAAGCACTTGTCTCAGTAAAACTTCTCAAGCCAGCAGCCAAACCTGGGAATCCTATCTCGTTGCTAGAGCCATTGGTAAAAAATTCCGAGTGGCGTAACTGTAAGAAGTAATTGCTTCTAATTGGGCTGAATTATTCTGGCCATACAGTAGACATATTTTTATAACTTTATTAATTATTCAAGTTGAGGCCTATTACCCAGCCTGCCAGAATGAGCTTCCCTTATTGCAGGGTGACAGATCCCCGGGCTTGTGGCTGCCTCTGATGCTGTAGTGCTGTGAGGCAGTGGCTGCCTGCTTAGGGGACCCACTGGGGTCTGAGGACAGGAAGTGCAGGGCAGGACAGGAAGTACAGGGCAGAACTGAACTAAGAGGTGAGCTGGGAGTCAGAGAAGCTTGGGGCAGTAGGGCAGTCCCAAGGGCTCCCTCCTAGACATCCCACTGGACCAGATCTACCTTCCCTGGTCTGGCCAGGGAGGAAGAAGGGTGTCAGGCCAGGACATGCCCACTGGGCCTCTCCAGTCACCCCCTGCCCAGATCCATTCACCAACTCTTTTTTTTTTTTTTTTTTTTTTTTGTGGTACTAGGGGTTGAACCCAGGGCCTTGCGCCTGCATGCTCTGCAAGTGCTAGACCACGGAGCTGCACCCCCAGCCCATTTTGTTATTTTTTGAGGCAGGGTCTCACTAAGTGACACAGACTGCCTCTGGTCTTGAACTTGCAATCCTCCTGCCTCTGCCTTCAAGCCGCTGGGATTACAGGTGTGCGCCACCGCACCCAGCCATTCACCAACTCTTAATCACAGTGGGCTCCCCCATACAACCTGCCACCCACCTAATGCCAAGAAAGCCCTCCATATGTTCTTCAGATACCTCCAGTCAGGAAACGGGAAAGAAGCACACGGCCAGGCCGGCCCAGGAGGACCGGCTGGGGCTGCAAGGGCGGACCAGAGCCTCCAGCAGTCCCTCTCTTCCCACACCTGGACCCAGGTCTGGTCACAGGTTATGTGCGAGAAGAAAGGGGGGTGTCCCCACTGGGAAACAACGCAGACTCAGCTGATGCCAAAGGCACCTTTGGAGGCAGCCTGCGGCCCAAGGAGTTTTGTCCAAGTTCAACGGCCTTGGTGTAAGGGCAGCACACCGCCGGCCTGGGCCACCCCTTGGGCCCGGCTCCCGCTCCTCTGGCCCCTTCTGCTCCATTCACACAGACCTGATCACCAATGGCACCTTTGCATACGTGGCAGGCCTGCTGGAAATTCCCCCTCCGTCCCTCTCTGCAATATTGAAACCTCAAATGGCCCCTCCCTGGCGCTCTGGTGCCCTTATGTTCCCTGCATTTTCCCTTTGCTCCTGCTGAGCACACCCTCTGCTTCCTCGATGGCCCGACTTGACTCCAGCCTCACAGTACAATCCCCAGGGAACTTAGGGGAAAAGCGTTGGCACCCTGAGCGACATGGATTTAAGTTCTCTGAAGCTGGGATTTAGCTCAGTTGGTAGAGCACTGCACTGCAGTCTCTGAGGTCCTGGGTTTGATTCCCACCACCGCAAAAATGGGAGAAGGACCTGGCAACCCACTCCCGAGGCAATCCCGAAACAGTCAGCCATTGAAAACCCTATGGGGGTCGCTAGGAGTCAGATACCAACTCAACGGCACCTAACAACAATAACGAAGCCTCTCGCAGGACACAATCTTGCCCCAGCCCCAGCCCCAGCCCCAGGGCATCGTCAGGAGAAAGAAAAGCCATGATCCCCTGCCATGTTTAAACCCTGCCTCTGCCGCTCACTCCGTGTGTGCCATGGGCCTCAGTCTCCCCATCTGAAGCATGGGGCTAATGATGAAGAATCACTAGGGGACAAGGTGGAACTTGAGTGTGGGAGGGAGTTAGGAGCAAATTCACCAGATCCTGCCTAACCCACCACAAGCCAGGCAGCACAAAGAGCTCAGGGACACAGGGACCAACAAGACCTGGGCCTGCTGTGGAGAAGGCCTCAGAGGACAGGGAGTGAGGGGGCGTAAACACACAATCAAACAGTAATCGCCAGGGTGGCCGGGACCACTCAGGCCATGTTCACAGCAGAGGTCTGTGACCAGGAAGGCTCCCTGGCGGAGGCAGCTTCTGAACTGGGCTTTGAAGGCAAAACAGCAATGGGTCAATGGATAAAGGCAGCATCGAGGGAGAAGGGAGCAGGCGGGGTGGGAATGATGGGAGGTGAGGCTGAAACTGGCCAGACATCGGATCCACAGGGGCCAGGAAGCCAGGACGCCTCCCTGCAGGCGGTGGGGAGCAGGAAGCCATGGGGGCCCCTTTGGCATTTTTGCAGCCTCCTGACTCCCAAATGTGGGAGGAGCTAGGGAGGGGCTGGTGGGGGAAGGCAGAGGGCCTAGTAAAGAGGGGTCAATGGGAGTTTCCACAGTGGTCTCCAGAGACTGAAGCCTGGTTCAAACCCTGGGTCTGCCACTCACTTGGTGTGTGCCCTGGGCCTCGGTTTCCTCATCTGAAGCATGGGGCTAGTGATGAAGAATCACTAGGGGACAAGGTGGGACTTAAGTGTGGGTGGGAGTTAGGAGAACCCATCCACAGCCTCCTTTTCGTAGGGAAAAATTGGGAGGAAATTGACAAAAACCCCCAAACAGGGAAAATGGCTAAATCTAGGGAAAATAAAAGTAACTTGGTTGGATGCTTGTACAAAACCCTTCACAAATCCCCCAAACCTGATTGGACAATTGGACTCAAAGCTGATTGGCTCAGGCCATTCTGTGGGTGGGCTATATAAGGAGTTGCACTGAGGCAGCTGGATCATTTTCGCAGGGACCATCGGCTAAGCAAGACCTTTCTCCTTTTGGCCCGGACCTTCAACCACGAAGGAGAGACCCCTTTCTCTCACAAGGGACCATTGGCAAGGAAACAACTTCAGGCTTTTGGCCCAGACCTTCCACCAACAAGGAAAGACCCCGTTCTCACTCAGACCACCGATGAGGAAACAGCTCTTCCGCTCTCTCGCCTGGGCCTTCGGTGAGGAAAGAACGCTCTCCCACGGCGACCATCAACAAGGAAAGAACCCGCTCTCCGTCTCACCACCGACGAAGCAAGAACTGTCTCCTCCTGACCACTGAGACCACCAACATGGGTGTTTGCCCCTGGAAGGCAAAAGCACCCGAGGCTTTTCCTCTCTCTCATGTCCGTGCCCCTCACCCAAGGGTCCCGAGTGAACTGTGTTTAGTATCTGTGTGCGCGGCAGCACCACCCCTCCAAACATCTGGGCCAGACCAGGAGGCGCGCGCCCCACACTTTTGCCCCAGTACGGCCCTGCATTCAGGCAGAAAGGCCCCCAAACAGCCCCTTCTACATGGAGAGCCCTGGAGAAGGACAGAGCCCCAGTCCCTCACTCACGGGCTGCAGAGGATGAAAGGAGGTGTCCCAGGCCAGCTCCAGCAGCTCAAGGCAGGTCCAGGAGTCCCTGGGGCTGTGTTCCACTCCCTGCAGGCCCCTCCTGACCCAAGAGCATGCACGTCCCTGTGCCCTCCCGGGCAGGGTGCCAGGCTGGCAGGGGCTGGTTGGGTTGTGAGTCCCTCCCCTGACGAGCGGTGTTTCCCACGGAAACCCTGCCTGTGCCACCCCCGAAGTGCAGCCACCTGTGGATGTATGGGGGGCGCCACGTCCTTTCATGCCCACGTGGGACCGAGAGGGGTGTCAGCGCTGGCTGCCAGCCCCACACGACGATGCCAGCTTGGCTTGTGCCACTGTGTTCCGCACTTGGCACACGCTAGGTGGGCTCCCCACCCCGCCTCCTCCCCAGCTCTCCAGGCTCCCCGCGTGTCCGTTATTTGTTAATTTTGTTCTCCAGGAGCAGATGGCCGCTGAGTCGGACAGAATGTCCCTCCCTCCTCCACCGACAACACCCTCTTGAGCAGGCAGCTCACACAGACCCCGGGCTATTCAGTTATAGAAAGTGACATTTAGGACAGGCCACGTGGGCCACAGCCCACATGCTACCCAGGCCAGGATCTGCAGGTCTGAGAGGCAGAGGGCAGTGGGGGAGAGCAGTGGCCCCATCATGGCCCTCTATCCCTGGCCTGCCTCTCCAGGGCCTGGGGGGGTGGAGCAGTCACACAGCTGGGCCGGAGACTCCTGGGGAGTGAACTGCTGGGGGTTCTAGGAAGGTCTCCCTTCTTGGTGGGTGTCATCACAGCCCCATGGCCTAGACCCAGGGCAGAGAAGGGGTGGGGAGGGCCAGCTGCCTTCAGTCCTGTGTCGTGGGGTCTCCCTGGGCTGCCCCCAGCCAGCCTCCTCCTCATGCTGACATTGGCCTAGCTCCAGGAGGGCAGGGCAACCCACCCAGCATCTGCCCCCTCACATCCCATTTCTCCCAGGGGCCACCTCTAGAAGAAAGTGCCAGAAGGAGGAGCAAATAACCCTTGCCATGGGCTTCCAGGGGCTGGGATTTAGCTCAGTTGGTAGAGTGCCGCTTTGCAGTCTCTGAGGTCCTGAGTTCGATTCCCAGCACTGCAAAAATGGGAGAAGGATGTGGCAACCCACTCCCAAGGCAATCCTGAAACAGTCAGCCATTGAAACCCTATGAGGGTCGATATGAGTCGGACACGACTCAACGGCACCTAACAACCACAACATGGGCTTCTAGAGGTGGGGTGTCTCAGAAAGAGGGAGGCGGGGCTGTGGGAGGTGACAGCCAAGAGCCAAGAGATGGGCCAGGAGGCCGGTGAAGGCACCTCTTTGCTGTCTTTCCCTGGCAGCCCCTGCCCCCCAGGACATAGGTCGGGGCCAAGCTGTCGTCTCTTAACGCTGGTCACCGTCTCTTTCAGGCCTCCAGCACGTGAGACTGAGTTCATCCTCGCCTTCCCACCCCACGGCCTCTGGAAAGCTCTGGAAGGCTCAGCTCTGACACCGCCCAGCTCTCGCCGCTCCTCATCCTCCCTGGACCATTGCTGCTTCTAAAGTAGCGACCGCGGCAAGCACCTGGATCCTGGCTTCCACTGCGTCCTGCCATGGCTTTCCTGAGCTGGCCAGGTCCCCCTCCCACAAACCCCAGAGACCTTGCTCCCCTCTCTCGGCTCCCTGGGCCTCTGCACTGGTGACCCAGCTCCTCTGAGGGTGGGGGCAACGCCCTCCTCATCCTCCAGCTGCCCCTCCTCAGCCCTGAGCCCCTGGCCGCACTGGCCTCCGGGAAGCGCTCTGCAAACGTGCATTAAATGCACCTCCAGGACAGAGTGCGCAGAGCCGCGGAGGCCACCTGCCTGGCTATTGTGTCCTTTTTTTTGGCTCCACATTGGAATTCTGGGGGGACAGCAGCTCCTCTTGCTCACAGACCTTGAAAAAGCATTTGCTACGCATCCGCAGCTCCCTTCTGTCCCCGTCACAGCGGCTGCACCCAGCATGGGGGGCTGACATGGAGCCCACGGTCCCAGGGAGGCCCCCGGGCACACCAGATGCCGGCAGAATGCGGCCCAGGCGGGTCTGTGAGGAGCCACGGGCTGCGCAGAACCGTGGAGCAATGCCGAGCGTAATTGCTTCGAGGTGATTCCGCTGAAGTTGCTTTAACCTTGACAGCGGGCTTGGCGTCGTGAGAAGCAGTCTGGGAGAAAGCCATGGCCCCCTCACGCACCCCTGCACACCCATCCCAGGCAAGCGCCAGCCTGTACCCAGGCCACCAGGAGCTCAGCGGGGGATCCGACCTGGGGGAGGGCAGGGTGTCAGGAGGCTGCCCAACCCACCCGGGAGGCTGCCCCACCTCCCCATTCCTCCCTAGGCTGGGAATGAGGAGAAAGACTCACAGGAGGGCCAGGCCTGGAGGGGGAGAGGAGACTCCACCAGGGGTCAGAGAGGTCCCCAGAGCCCTGGGTTCCGTGACCTGGTCCTGGATTTTGACTTCACACAAACAGCATCCTGAAATTGTCTACCTTCCCATTTTACCAACAAGGAAACTGAGGCCCACAGAGAGGGAAGGACTCAGCCAGGGTCATCCAGGCACAAGTGGAACCAGAAGACAACTCTGTTATAGCACAGGAATTCTGCTGTGGGCTGAACGTGTGATGCTCCCAAATTCACATACTGAAGCATATGGGAGATAGGGGCTGGGGTTTAGCTCAGTTGGTAAAGCACTGCTCTGCAGTCTCTGAGGTCCCGGGTTCAATTCCCAGCACCGCAAAAACGGGAAAAGGACGTGGCAACCCACTCCCAAGACAATCCCAAAACAGTCAGCCATTGAAAACCCTATGAGGGTCGCTATGAGTCGGACTCAACTCGATGGCACCTGACAACAACAACAATGGGAGGTAATGTCATGAGGATGGTGCCCTCATGACGGGATTAGTGCCTTTATTTGATTTATTATATTCTTTTTTTTTTTTTTTTTGCAGTACTGGGGAACTGAAACCCCCCAGTCTTCCTCTTTCTCCCATTGCATCTCCATTTCACTCCTATATGAGTCCTGCCCTCAGGGGGGCCTGGAGGCATAGCCCCTAATGCCTGCCATAAGCTCAAATGATCACATTATTGTTTTTTCAGTAAATGCCATTGTACATTTCAGAATAAATCTGTATTTATTATAACGTAAGGAACAATGTTTAAATCGTCAGATAACTAACCTGCCACTCGATGGTGAAACATTTGCACCCTCACTCTGAGAATCTCTAGCAAAAGTCTTTTCAACAAATGGGACTGGGAACACAGGATAGCCACATGCAAAAAAAGCAACAAAAAATGAAGTTGGGCTCTGGCCTTAAAATATAGAGAGAAAGTAACTCAAAATGCACCAGAGACCTAAATGTAAGAGCTGTAACCGTGCCGGTGCCATGGTGCATGCCTGTAATACTAGCAACTCAGGAGGCTGAGGCAGGAGGACAGGGAGTTCAAGGCCAGAGGCAGCCTGGGCAGCCTGGCAAGACCCTGTCTTAAAATTTAAAAAGGGGTGGGGGCTCGGGGGTGCAGTCCAGTGGTAAAGCACTTGCAAAGTGTACACAAGGCCCTGGGTTTAACCTGCCAGTACCACCAAAAAACAAGCAAACGAAAGCCAGGGAGTAAAGAACAAGTGTTGGAGAAGGTGTGCAGAAACCGGAATCCTCGCGCACTGCAGGCAGGAATGTGACATGGTCTGGCCTCTGTGGAAAACCGGACAGGGATTTCTCAAGTAACATGCAATGATCATATGGTCGGGTAATTCTTCCGCTTGTACACCCCAAAGAAATGAAGGCAAGGACTCAAGCACTTGTACACCCATGTTCACAGCGGTATTAGTCATAGTGGCCAAAGATGGAAGCGATTCAAGCGTCCACTGCCAGATGAATGGATAAGCAAGAGATGGCTTATACATATGAAGTTATATTATTCAGCCTTTGTTATTATTATTAGGTGCCCTCGAGTTGGTTCTGACTTACAGTGACCCTCACAGAGTTGTTTTTTTTGTGTGTGTGGTACTGGGAGTGGAACCCAGGGCCTTGCGCCTGCATGCTCTGCAAGTGCTGGACCACTGAGCTGCGCCCCCAGCCCATTTTTTACTTTTTGAGACAGGGTCTCACTAAGTTATGCAGACTGCCTCTGGTCTCGAACTTGTGATCCTCCTGCCTCCACCTCCGGAGCCGCTGGGATGACAGGCATGCACCACCACACAGGGCTCCTCATAGAGTTTTCAATGGCCAGTTGTTTCAGGATTGCTTCGGGAGCGGATCGCCACGCCCTTCTCCCATTTTTGCAGTGCTGGGGATCGAGCTTGGGTGTTCAGAGAGTACAGAGTGGCGCTCTACCAACCAAGCTACACCCCAGCCCTTCTGCCTTTAAAGGAAGGAAATTCTGACGCATGCTATGACATGGATGAACCTTGAGATCACAGTGCTAAGTGCAACACACCAGTCACAAAAGGATAAATGCTGTATATGCAGTACAGAGAGGTCAAATTCACAGAGACAGAAGGTGGAATGCTGGTCGTCAGGGGCTGAGGGAGTGGAAGATGGGGAGTTCATGTTTAATGGATTCAGAGGTGGGGGGGAGGAAAAGTGCTGGAGATGGACGGTGTTGATGGCTGCGGAACAACGCGAATGTATCAATGTTCCAGAACTGTGCATTTAAAATGCTTGAAGCGGGGCAATTGTACGTTAGGTATACTTTTATGTTACGTCCACCGTTTTTGAAAAGTCTCCAGCAGGCACACACCCGAGTGTGAGAAGCGCTGGGATCCAGCAGGTCCCCGGCTGGCTTTGCGTGTGGGCGTCCTTCTCAGCTGATACATGTTTTACTTTAATTTGCAAAGATAGCTGAGAGCCAAGTGAACCGAGGGTCCCCCACACCGCTCAAGAGCAGAAAGCGTTGGACTTGGCAGACGCTACAGTTGGTGGTGGCCCAGTGAGGTCCCTGCTGCCATCATTCCTCAGGGACACGCTGCAGTCCTGCCTCGCGCTCTGCATCTAGGACTGGGGGAGGGGCTTGGCAGATGGCGGGACGGGGTGTGCCCAGCGGTTACTGCCCCTCTCCTGTCCTTTCTCCCGTACATGTGAACAGGACCAGTCCGAGGGAATCGAAGGACGTGGAAGTCACTGGCGAAATGCAAGGGCAGGCTCCTTGTTCATGTCTATTTACCCCTTCTGCAGGGTCCTGAAACCAAACCCGAAATCTCATTCTGTCACCCAGAACCCAAACTGCCAAGTAGCACTGGCGCAAGACAAGCAAGACCCGGGAAGTACAATAATTAAATGATACAATGAAAGCTTAAATTTCCAAGTTAATTCCTGGGTGTCATTTATAAAAGTTAACAGGGCATATTTAATTTAGGAATTGGCTCACGTCCTTCTCCTTACAGCTCAAACCTCATAAATGAAACATACTGGATCATTGCCCAGGACGGAAATAAAAGTTATGAATAATGTTTCTATCTCAATCATTGTCAGTGCTTTAATATTCCTAATTACTTTAAAAAGCTAGATATTCAATATAGGAGAACTTTTTTCTTTTTATCTCTACTTGTGAGATTAGTGCAATTTAATAAGAGTCACTCTGTCGTCTTTATTCAGTATAAACTGACATTTCATCCTTTTACTCTTCATTATTATATGGGACGGAGGTTTATGACCGAGCACACGGCCACTCCATTTGCCCATATTGGTTCGTCTAACAGCTTGGAACTATCTACAAAGCAGGCCTGTCTGCCTCCTTCCTTTATGGAGCAGGAAGAAATGAGTCCAGACCTTAAAGAAATTAGGCTATGGGGTTATAAGTCTGGAAAAGACTGGAAAATCCCCACCTCCACCTCCGTACTACATTTGTCCCCTTCATGACTGTCGAAGTCATCAATCTCCAGGTAGCTACAAAGGGCAAGGCAGGGGCAGGTAATAGGATGACGGATCTTTATTACCCTCCCTGCCACTTCCAGGAATTTATCCTAAGAAGAAATGGGGCCACGCAGGGAAAGATATATGCACAAGAAGAATCACTGCAGCATTTTCACGCTGCGCCACAGGCCCTTATCTGCACATCCATAATCCAAAAATCTCTAAAAAGCCCAAAAAAATATTTTCGAAGGTCGGTGCCAGAATTCATGGAGAGGTAAATCTGAAGGGAGCTGATCTGAGGTCATGCATTGTCTTTATGTCACTGGATCCGATCAGTCATACGGCACTGCAGAAACACTGCTGTTTCACCCAGGGGGCTGCCAAGGCGCTGTGGACATGTCTGTCACACAGGATATAGTCAACATGTACTTTCTCAATCGTGGAAGATTCAAAAGGCTGAAACCAACAGGTCCTAAGGATCTTGGATAGAGGATGGTGAGCCCGGAAGAGTCGAGAATCAGAACCAACTCAAACGCTCATCAGCCAGGGAGGAAACTCTGTAAGGCCGTTAAAAATTTAAAGGAGATTAATGTTTATTGACAAGGAAATGAGCTGATGACCTCAAAGAAGCAAGCTACAGGCTAGTATACAGAGCGACTGAGATCCAGCTTCACGTGAAAGGTGTAAACGGCAGGGATAAGACGCGCCAAAGTGCTCAAAGCAGGGCTTCCAACTCACAGAAAATTGGGTTCAGGTTTGGGTGGAGGTTCAACAGGGAAACATTTAGAGGTTTCAAGTTCAGGTCTGGTTGGGTTTGGGTTCAGATTTAAATCCTATGTGTAGATCGCAGGGCTTCAAACCCAACCTAAACCTAAACCCTGAACCCATTTCTGGTTCAAGTATTTAAAAATTCTTTTTCTGAACCTGAACGTGAACCCAAACCCCATGAAAAACTAGGTTCAGGTTCAGCTTTAAATTTCTTTTGTATTGTTGGCTATTTAAAAATGGAAAAAGTTTTGAAAATAAATTATTCGTCTGTCTACACATAGGACTCCCCTACGTGTCTGTCAGCTTGTCATGCTGTGGGGGCTGGTGTGTTGCTGTGATGCTAAAATCTATGCCCCGGGTATTTCCGATACCAGCAGGGCCACCCATGGTGGACAGGTTTCAGCTGAGCTTCCAGACTAAGACAGACTAGGGAGAAGGACCTGGCAGCCCACTCACAAAATAATTACCCATTGAAAACCCTATGAACAGCAGAGAAGCACTGTTAAGTATAGTGCCAGAAACTGAGCCCCCCAGGCTGGACGGCATTCAAGAAATGACTGGGGAAGAGTTGCCTTCTCAAAGTAGAGTCCACCTTAATGATGGCAATGGAGTAAAGCCCCTGGGACCTCCTTTTGCTGATGTGGCACCATTCAAAATGAGAAGAAGCACAGTGGCTGCAACAAGGGGCTGAAACATAAAAAGATCAAGTGCATAGCACAGTGCTGGGTAGTGCTTTATTCTGCTGTACTTACAGTCACTATGAGTTGGATCTGACTCAATGGCACTTAACACCACCATCACACAGGATGATAATTTTAAACCCAA